>PVKM010001214.1:0-60511 GCA_004027735.1 Carollia perspicillata | reverse complement strand
TTGGGTTCGTTTTGCACAGAAATACAGGAAAAGCTCATTAATCATTGTCAGGCAGTAAGGGTCAAACAATAGATAACAAAGAATTCTGAGGGCCTATTTTGAGTCAGGGTCAGATAGCTAAAGAGCTACAAAACTTTGAGGAACAAACTCACTTCTTGCTTGGACCCTTATTTAATTGAGAGCATTCTAAACAAAGCAGGTTTCACAGCATTTCACATATTCTTTCTTAGGCCTGATTGCCCTAGGGAACCAGCCCTTTCCAGCACATGGCAGTACCCACCACCAGCATTGTCTCAGGCTTAAGGAATTGTCTCAGGCTTAAGTCAGGCAACGGAAGTAAGGGAGCCAAGAGATTAGGAGACTTCTTGTAAGACAGAATGAGGACTCAGGCTATGTCCAAATAGCTGGGGAGCAAGGGTATATCACCCCCTCTTTGCTGCAGGCTCCCAAGTCCTTCCTTGAGGGCCTCCCAAGTGATCGTGTCTGGCTTAGGTTGCACCCCCTCTGAGGGGTCTTACCCATCCTTGACTAACCAACCAAGCATTGGGGGTCAGAGATGGATGAAGCAAAAGCAGCGCTCCTGCCAAGGAGATAAGCTTTGTCTCCTTAGTGGTTCACAGTCTGAAGGTCACTCACTCAGCCTTAGCCATGGGGGGTTTACAGCTCCTGAAACCAGGCAGAGCAGTTCCCAACAAATATATGTGAAAATGTTTTTAAAATGCATAGTGGTAAAATCTATTATATTTTCAAGAACAAAGATCCTTGGACTCTACTTTTCAGTCTATCCTTTTTCCAATCAAAAATCATATTTATTCTACCTCCATTTACTTTCCAATATATAACAATGACCATAGAGGTTTGTTATTTTGTAGTGTGTACGTGTTTGGGTGGGGAGGGGAATATTTTGACTTGTGGACAAACTACATTATTATAAATGTCTTTGTAATAAGTAAGCATATAAAATGCTAAGTAGATCTTTATATACTAACTAATATTATTCTTTTAATCTTCTATATGTCTTCCTCTGGTGTCTCTTTTGCTTTAGTGAATTCATTCAAGCATGTACTGCTGAACTGAAGCCTATATAAGGAAAGGAAAAATAAATAAATATGATCTTCCTGTACTTCTGTGTTTGCTCTACAGGCCATGGGCTCCTTTATTTAACTTGATAAAATAAAATTAAAGGCATCATTAGTTTTCTAGGGTTGGTGCCTCCAGTTACATAAAAAAGTAGCAAGTATCAGTACCTGAGATGTCTCGAGTTCTTTTTCTCCTTTTATTTTTATTTTCACTTTTTTCCACATATTTTATTGTCATTCAAATACAGTTATCTCCATTTCAAAGGCCAAAAATAAGCATGAAGACATGTGCTAATATCAAGCAGAGAGTGCTGCACAGGTGAGTAAGGAGGGAGACATGCCAATGAATAAAAGTTATTCAGTCCTTAAAGGAACTGCCTAAAAATGGAAAATCTGAATGGAACCAACAGAGTTGCAATCTGAATGACAAAGCAAGGGAGTTGAACCAGTACGTAAAGGAATTGACCTGACATAATTTTAGTTGGCCCTGCCTGAAGTGCAGAGTTCAAACATGCCAGTTTAGAATCTAAGTCTCTTCAAGTCCCAGAGTCGAAAGATACATAGAAATGAAGTTAAACAGCCAACAAATTTAGCTCCCTGAGACTGGTTCTTTTGTGAACTACCCTAGGACACTGCTGAACAACTTAAGCAGAGTAAATCAGAGTAAATATTTGTGGTAATTCCACCACCATTCTTCAGTCTCATGGACTAAAAGCCTGAGTCATCTTATCTTCTACCTTTCTTTTGTCCAACATATGAAATCAAGTCACTAAATCCTGTTCATTTATCTGCTATATGTTATTGCATATCTTACTACATTTTCTACTGCTATTACCCTACTTACAGCTCTAATCATTTCTTACCCAAATTATTTCAGTAGCCTCCTAACTGGTCCAACTACTTTCAGTCTCTCCCTGTCAGTCCATCCTGCTCACTGTCACCATATTCATCCTCTCTCGACATTATCCTTTGCTGAAAACCATCAGTGGTTTCCCACGATCCATATGATGAAGCTCAAACACTTTTTCCATACATCCTAGGCCTTTACCTATTTGGCACCATCCACATTTACAGTGTGAGATCTATCCACAAACATTTTACACTAGAAAAACTACTACTTGCAGTGTCCCCCCAGCATAACCTATCCTTCCTCTGCATTTCCTTATACCAATGTAGTTTATCAATACTATAATTTCTGTTCTAAACTACTACTCTAAATGCTACCCACCATTTGAGCTCCAGCTCAAATTTCACCTCATCCAACAAGTATATATTGCATGTCTGGTACATACCAGGCATTTTAAAGCCTTTGCTAGGCTTCCTAGCCTTTGATGACTGGATGCTGCTTCATCTGAGTTTATAGGGTAGTGTCTAAATGTCACAAACAACCCATTTAAGTAATTCCCTTATATTATTATCATCCATAGTTTTTGTCTAAACATTTTCTCTTCCCAATTAGGCTAAGGTCCTTGAGAGCAGGGACATGGTTCTATATTTCTTTCTACTTAACCCTCACTTCACACCCTGCAAATAACACATTGCCTTGCATATAATAGAAAGGCAATAAATATTTTTCAATTATTTTTATAAAAGCATATTTACCATCAAAAATCTTATTTTTCTGGAAGGCAGTTACTGTCAGGAAGCATTGAATCAGTCTAAATGAAGCAGGGAAAAAGTAAAATAAGTTTGTTATCTTGACCACAATACAATTGAATTCCAAATCTAGAAGGAAAACACAGCTTGCTGATTAAATGAAATAGCCTGGAGATATAAAGAATATCTATGCCAGAAAGGAGAAAAAGAAAGATGACTATAACTCATAAAGGAAAATAAAAGCCAGTATGTCATTAGAACAAACTGTTTCTGGTTTTAAACAGGAGAACTATTTCAAACCTCTTAATAACCTCCAGCTAGAAGTTCTTTATACATCGTAGATTAGTGTAAAGAAAGCAACGGGGTAGGCTAACATCAGAAGAATCTGCTTCTGGACATTTTCCTTTACTCTCTTACCCTCCCACTCATACTCTTTACTTTCTTCTGTGTCCCCAACTACCACTAGAGACCCTACATACATGCACAAACACATTCTCTGGTTTGAACAAGATGTGTGTGTGTGTGTGTGTGTGAGAGAGAGAGAGAGAGAGAGAGAGAGAGAGAGAGAGAGATGCCTGCTTTGGTAAAGGTTGTTCTTGCCTGCCTCCATGGAGGACTCAAATTAAGTTGGTGAGTGTGGAACCACAGTTCTGACCCCAAACCAAATTTCAGAGTCTCCGTGGAAGCTTGTTGCTCACCTGCTCTGCCTTCAGTCAGCTCCTCCTCTTTTGCTTCAGCTCTGTCAGGCACCATACTTATTTCAGATGATGGTCTTCAGTTTTTGCCCTCCAGCCCTCCTCCTCAGATATGGCTTCATTATTGCTTAGACTCACCTTGTGCTTGGCCTCTCAATGTAGCAGACTTGTTTGGATATCTAGGGAGTACCCCCTAGTACACCCTCAGGTCTTATACAGAATCTGACAGAGTTGAGTTTTGGTATTCCGTAAGATATGAAGATTTCTGTCAATTCTCTTTTCTCACCTGCTATATGGCATTCAGTGCATATTCTATCAAAATTGACCTTGGCCACAAGCTTGGTACAATCCAAGAACTCCCATGGGTGTTTAATTAATAAACAGTTGTTGAGCAGCTTCAACTGCCTAGACACATATCTGAATGGTGCCAAACCAGGAAGTATTTTCCTCACATTTGGAAGGAAGTTTCTCTATGGAAGAGACATAACATTAAGGTCAGGAATATGGTCAATTGTTGGAGAGTCTAGGGTAAAGCCAAGATTAAACCATTAGACATTTTTATTTAAGAGTCTACAAAATAAGAAAACAAAGAAAGACAGGTTTTATCTTCCCTATTTCGCAGGGGAACCATTGAAGTATGATTTAAAATAGAAAGCAAATTACAACTAGCAAACCAACCCCTTCTCATACTTTGGTATATTACACTGATAGGAACACTTTCATGTATATCAACATTGAAAAATGTTAGATTGTTTTCACATAAGACATGTTAATTTCATCTTTCTTAACAAATTAAACTTTATATACCCATGCCATCTGCTAAAAATACCCGTTTATTGACTTGAATTTTATCTTCACTAGATTGTTTTCACATAAGACATGTTAATTTCATCTTTCTTAACAAATTAAACTTTATATACCCATGCCATCTGCTAAAAATACCCATGTTTATTGACTTGAATTTTATCTTCATTAAATTCCCTTCCCTACCTTCCCTCAAGTTGAAGGGGTAATGAATGGAGTTTTGAAAGGGATTTCAGAAATAGGCACTTAGTGAGGAAAATAGTCAATAATGTTTTGACTATGGTGGAAGGATACTTTGTTCATAGTAGTCTGATATCTTTCTGATCATAGTCTAGTTTGAACATTTTTATTGAAGTATAATTGACATATTACATTAGTTTCAAGTATACAGTATAATGATTTGATATTTGTATACACTGAAATAATCACCAAAGTAAGTATAGTTACCATGTGTCATCACACAAAGGTGCAAAACGTTTATTTTTTCTTGTGCTGAGAAATTTTAGATTTACTCTTTTGGCAACTTTCAAATATGCATTACAGTATTATTGATTATAAATCCTTCAAAAGCATATTACTAGTATTTGCAACCTCACTTGAAATTTTTAACATATTTTATCCCCCCTGGTTTCAAGGTCAGCACAGTTGCATATGGCCTTGGGTGGCCTCCTCTCCCTGCACCGTATATAATTTCATCACTCTCAGGTAGTTTGGCAGCGGGTCACAAATTTGACTATCTTCAGGGGCCAGGCAGGTAACATAAATATGTTAACTGGTTTGGTACAAGACAATTGGGTATGATGACAACTGTGGTGATCAAGAAAGGACGTGACCAACCACACGACTTAAATTCAAAACTTTTTCCAATCACATATTGGCTAAACATACATATATTTCTAAGTTTTATCAGACACCTTTTCTGCTCAATTTTTGGGCACCTTTTTTTCTTCTCCTGGTTAAGAAAAGAAGATAAGAGGGGTGGGTTTGATGAACCCTCAGTGCCTTTCAGAAAGACTATTTGGTCATTTTGTACTTAACATTGCAAATGCATCAGAACCCCTTAAATATTAGATTCTAAATGAGGTTCAGTCAAAACAAATTTTTCATACCTTAATACCACCCCCCTTATTTTATTCTCCAGAACAAAAGTTTTGCATGGTCCTTCTTTGACTGAAACATCTTTGTAAATTTTCTTTAATTTACCATGTCCCTAGATAGTCTTTGTGACTGCTACTCTGATATTTTGGGCAGTATGGAGCTAATGCCCTAGCTTGGACCTGTTCTGAGATTGTCATAGCTGAAAACTCTAAGAAATAGATACTTTAGGGTAAATTTATGATGGTACAGATGGACCTGGAGTTTTTGAGTTATCAGAGAATTATGACTTGGTTGTTGGGCTCTCTTTTATATACCTTCCTAAACTTCTATCTGCTAAACTCCAGCATGACTCAGAAGCCAGAGAGCTACCTTGCTCGCTGAATATATACCTTGAATCACACTGTTTGAGTGGGTTTTTACATCAATAATCTGGACAGTTCTAAAAATTTAACTCCATCATGTGGCAGAGACTAGAGCAAACAAAATAACACTATGCAAGAAGCTTCACTGCTCATAGCAATTGCAGAATGCTTTAGATGTAAAGTTTCCTAGAAGGCAGAGATCATTCCATGTATTATGAACAGAATAGCTCCAAACATGTTTTATTAGTGCTGAATAACTACCCAGAAAGGCACAGTGAGCTTGGCAAGATGGTGGAGTATGGTTGGTGAGTTGGAATTCTCATTTCACTATGGTTGGAATTCCTCAAACATCAGTGAAGCAGCCGAGATTCAGTATTGTTGCAATCAGAACCCACTATGGATTTTTGAGCAGGGAACTGACAGGCTAGAGAGAATTTGATTAAGATTATTTTGTCAATCCTGCCTCTTGTGTTTGAGACAGGATGCATAGCAGTTAAGCTCATAGGCTCTGGAGCCAGACTCTTTGGGTTCTAATTCCAAATGTAAACCTATGTACAAGGCTGTGGGCTATTTGCTTAAACTTTCTAGTGCTTTCATCTATAAAATATGGATGATAATAATATCTACCCTACAGTGCTGCTGTGGGGATTAAATATGAAGCACATAGAACAATTTCCTGGCATGTGATGCATATGCAAATAAATTACCTGTTATTAATATGTTTTTCTCTTATAATCTATTAAGAGTAGGAATTTAAGTCAATGCTCAGTATTTAAAGGTTTAAAGAGAACTTAAACAAGTCACATTCTCTCTGGATCTTCATTTATCCATCTATAAAATTATATGGCTAGACTACATCATAGATTTTTCAAGCATTTTTTGAGAGCACAACTTTTTGCTTTCAAGATCATGTAATGCTTCTTTTTTACCTAATCCTTGGTATAAGGGAATTATATCCTACTTAAGTCTTAGGTTTTCTTAGTCCCCAAAACTAAGAATGGTCCTTTCTACTCTGTCTTAGCTCTATGACACAAGAGTTATGGAAATAAAGTGTGTTGCCCCCAGCTCAACTGCTCACTCCAGGAAGAGTAGGGATCATTCTTTAGCAGTGAAAGCTGCAGCAAGCATCTGAGGGCAATGCTTTACCTATCATTTTTTTTTCCTTTAATTCTCTACAAAGCCTAACATTGGTCAATGGAATTCCACAGACTAGCTAGTAGGTAAAATGGCTAACATGAATGTATTGACTTGCTTTCACCTTGTCCTATTATCATGCTGAATGGCAGAATAAGACTGCTCTAAAAATTCCAACTTTGAAGATCAGCTCCAAGCTTAGAGAGAAAACTCCAATATTGGTCCTTCTTCATTGGATGGGGACTCTGGAGAAGTTACTTTACCTCTCTGAACAAGGAGAAAACAGAGTTTGCAATAGTTCTCCCACCTTCTCTCACAAAGACACTGCATGGAGAGCAAGAACAAGCTCAAAAGAGAATCAAAAAGTACTAACTTCCAGCTGTAAAATAAGTCATGGAGATGTAATATGCAGCATAGTGACAACAGTTGATAATATTACTGCATTGTTTATTGTTTCAAAGTTGATAAGAGAGTAAATCTTAAAAGTCCACATCTCAAGAAAAGGAATTGTTTAAGTATGTAAGGTGACATGATAACTGGACTTAGTGTAGTTATCATTTTGCAATCTATACAAATACTAAATCATTATTTTGTACATCTGAACTTATATAATGTTATATTAAAATTATAACTTAATAAAGAAAACAATACATATTAATTCACTTTTATGTAGAATCTAAAAAATAAAACAAATGAACAAACAGAACAAAAGAGGAAAAGACTAATAGATATAGAGAACAAACTGATGGTTGCCAGATGGGAATGGGGTGGGTGGAAGGGCAAAAAAGAGTGAAGGGGATGTTTAGATCTGTAGTTATAAAATAAGTAAGTCATGGGGATATAATGTGAAGCATAGGGAATATAGTCAATAATATTGTAATACGTTGTAAGGTGCCAGGTGGTTACTAGACCTAAGATAGTGATCACTATATTGTATGTTAGCTATACTTTAATTAAAAAAAAAACTTTAAAAAGAATGCTGACACGCTACTACAAGTGATCCCCAAAGTCCTTTGATCTGTGGTTGCAAGGTAATATTAATCAATGTGTTACACATCTTGACTAGGAGTTAGTGCCCTGCACATACACTTTTCTAATTCAGCAGGACAGATCTGGCTGACTCAGGCATGCTGAAGTTACCAATCAAAGCTACTCTCAATGCTATCATAGTACATATATATGGTGAACAGTATCTCTGTCCCCATGTCATTTACCTAGTGTGTGACTTTAAACTCATCAGATTTTCATACTAAGTCTGTTTTCTAATGTAGAGTAAAACTTGGACTACAGAAAATTAGATAAGCCAGAGGATTCAGAAATGTCAAACAGTGGATGGCATTTGTTGTTTCTCTCCATTGCCATCTTTCAAGAAAAAATGTTTTCCCAATGGTGGACCATGGATCAGCCGCAGGGTAATCATCTGGAGTGCTTGTTAAAATTTTAGATTCCTGCCCTGGCTGGTGGGGTTCAGTGGATCAAGAGCCACCCTGCAAACCAAAAGGTCACAGGTTTGATTCCCAGTCAGGGCACATGGCTGTGCTCCAGGCCAGGTCCCCAGTTGGGGACATGAGAGAAGCGATATATTGATGTATCTCTCACACATCGATATTCCTCTCCCTCTCTTTCTCTCTCCTTTTTCCTCTCTCTAAAAATAAGTAAATAAAATATTTTAAAAATGTTAGATTCCTATGTGGTACCCAAACCCACTGATTCTGAATCTTTGCTAGTGAGTCTCAGGAATTTACATTTTAATAACCTTCCCAAGTGATTAATTTGTCTTCTGAGAAACTTGCTTGAGAACCCCTGGTCTAATAATCACCAGCTCCCTGAATCTAACTTGAAAGTTTGGTTAGGTCTTTGGGTTGTCAATTATGGAAAAGACAATTATGAACATGAAATAAGTACAATTGTGGCTGGAGAAAATTAAATTATGTAGATTTTTTGGCAAAGTAGGCACTTAGGAGTGTAGAAGCAATAAATGCTGCAGAAACTCTTGGTACATAATTCTGTTTTTAAAATAAAGTGATGGAGTTTGCTAGTTTAGAGAAAAGCCTCAACTATATGAAGCCTACCTGAACTCATATATGAAAGATATGAGCTACCTGAAAAGAGGCTTATGTTTCCACATTTAAGAATAGTAATCCCATTAATAAATGGGCAAAGAACTTGAATAAATATTTCTCCAAATATACACAAATGGCCAAAAAGCATATGAAATGATTTTCAACATCACTGTTTATTAGAGAAATGCTAATCAAAAACACAGTGGGATATCCAAGATGGCAGGATAGTAAGGGGAAGCTACACTAACCTCCTCCCAGGACCAACCTGGACCTACAACAAAATTGTAGAGAAAGCATCCTGAATAAACAACTGAACACTAGCTGGAGAGAAGCCTTCTAATCACAGAAAGACAGAAGAAACCACTTCACTGCAACATCAGTGGTAGGGAGTATGGACATGGTAGAGGGCTGGCTGGGCTTCCCTGGGTGGCAGCTGAAGTGCTGAAGGGATATTTCAGCAGCTGGGGGAGTTCTTTTGAAAGTGTGGGGTCTAAACCCCAAACTGAGCTCCTTACACAGCCTACAGCACAGTGACAGAAAGGAACCCAGATAACACCCAACTGTGAAAAGCATCAGACTTTCTGTCTGTCAGGGAGAGACAGCTGAAAACTCAGAGGGCCACTTAAAGGACCAATGCACAAAATTTTGTTTGTAGCCACTTACCCAGTACTCTGGCAGAGGGAGAGCAAGTGGACTAGAGATGTTTGAGGACAATCTGAGGTTGCTGGCTCTGGGGAGAGAACTGAAGGAATAGCCTCCAGGATTTCTGTACTGAATCATTCCCCATACTACAGAAGCCATTACTTTCAGGAAGAGCACTCCTTTCCAAGTGGCACCAACCTGAGGGGAAGCAGAAGCCTCACCTGCAAAAATTGCTCTGTCTCACTCTGTGGAGCTTAAGTTGATCACAGCTTGATTATCTTAACATCTGATCATCCTAACAACTGATTAGTTTAACAACTAAGGCAGAAAACACAAAGAAACAGCCAAAATGGGAAGACAAAGAAATAGACACAAAATGAAAGAAAAAGAGGATTCTCCAGAAGAATACCTACATAAAATGGAGGCAAGCAATTTATCAGAGAGTTTACAGTGATGATTATAAGAATACTCAACAGCATGAAAATGAACATAGAAACCATAAAAAGGACCAATTAGAAATAAATAATGCAATATCTGAAATAAATAATACATTGGAAGGAATAAACAATAGGATAGATTAAGCAGATGATTGAATCAATGATTTGGAAGACAAGGTAGAAAAAATATACAAGCAGAATAGCAAAAAGAAAAAAGAATGTCAAAAAATGAGGAGAGCTTAAGAAACATTTTGGACAACATGAAGCATAACAACATCTACATTATGGGAATACCAGAAGAGAGTGAGCAAGGGACCAATAAACTATTTGAAGAAATAATGACTGTAAACTGCTCTAAGCTGGTGAAGGAAAAAGACATACAAGTTCAGGAATCTCAGAGTTTCAAACAAGTTGGACCCAAAGAGGTCTACACCAACACATCATAATTAAAATGAAAAGACTGAAAAACAAGGACAGAATCCTAAAAAGCTTCAAGAGAAAACCAGGTGGTTACCTAATAGGGGAGCACCAATTATATTTTTATCTGACTTCTAAACAGAAACATTTCAGGCCAGAAAAGAGTGGGATGAGATACTAAAAGTGATGAAACACAAGCACATACAACCAATTCTACTTTACCCAGCAAGGTTATCATTTAAAATCAAAGGAGAAATAAGGAGCTTTCCAGACAAGAAAAAGCTAAAGGATTTTTTAACACCAGTCCAGGACTTAAACAAATGTTAGACGGCTTGCTTTAAGAAGAAGAAGAAAAAAGAAAAGGAAGAAAAAAGAAAAGGAAAGCATTCTAACAGTAAAATGGCACTACACACATATCTATCAATAATTGCCTTGTATGTAAATGGCTTAAATGCTCCTATCATAACAAAGAGGGTAGCTGAATGGATAAGAAAACAAGACCCATATATATGCTGCCTCCAAGAGACCCATCTCAGATAGAAACATACACACAGACTAGAAGTACGGGATAGAAAATGATATTTCATGAAAATAGAAAAGAAAGAAAAGCTGGGGTAGGAGTACTTATATCTGACAAAATCAACTTTAAAACCAAGGCTTTAGTAAGAGACAAAGAAGGACACAACATAATGATAAAGGGAACAATCCAACAAGAGGATATAACCTTAGTCAACATTTATGCACCCAACATAGGACCACCTAAATCTTTAAAGCAAATTTTGATGAACATAAAGGGAGAGATCAATAGAAATGCAGTCGTAGTTGGGAATTTTAACACCCTGTTGATTTAATGAATAGATCTCCCAGGCAGAAAATCAACAAGGAGACAGTAACCTCAAAGAACACACTAGATCAAATGGATTTATGATAATCTTCAGAGCATATCACCCCAAAGCAGCAGGATATACATAGCTTTTAAGTGTACATGGAATATTTTCTATGACAGGCCACACGTTAAGACACAAAACAAGTCTCAATAAATTTAAAAAGATTGAAATCATATCAAATATCTTCTCTTATCACAATGCTGTGAAGCTAGAAATCAATCACAAGAAGAATATTGAAAAACATGCAAAGACATGGAAGCTTAATAACATGTTATTACACAATGAATGGGTCAACAATGATATCAAGGAAGAAATCAGAAGAAATCTTGAAACAAATGAAAATAAGGACCAACAATCCAAAATCTGGGACACTTGGAAAGCAATCCTAGGAGAGAAATTCATAGCATTACAGACCTATCTCAAAAATCAAGAAAAACCTCAAATAAACAATCTAACTTCACACTTAAACTCGAGAAAGAAAAACAAATAAAGTCCAAAGGGAGTAGAAGTAAGGAAATAATATCGATCAGAGTAGATATAAGTGAAATAGAGTCTGAAAAAATACAAAAGATCAATGAATCCATGAGCTGGTTCTTTGAAAAGATAAACAAGACTGACACACCTTTTACCAGATTCATCAAGAAAAAAAGAGAGGGGAACCAAATAAATATAATCAGAAATTTACAAAGAGAAATAACAACTGAATACAAGAGATTTTAAGAAAATATTGTGAACAACTATAAGCCAGCACCTGGACAACCTGGATGAAATGGATGGATTCCTAGAAACATACAATCTTCCAAAACTAAATCAAGAAGAATCAGAAAATTGGAATAGACAGATTACACAGGTGAAATTTAAACAGTAATAAAAAATCTCCCAAGAAACAAAAACCCTGGACTGGATGGATTAACAGGAAAATTTTACCAAATATTCCAAGAAGCACAAACACCTCTCCTTCTCAAATGCTTTCATAAAATCCAAGAGGAGGGAAGGTTCCTGAACTCAATGGGCAAAAACTTAAAGCTTTCCCACCAGGATCAAGAACAGGACAGGGATGTCTGCTTTCACCTCTCTTATTCCATATTGTACTGGAAGTCCTAGACACAACAATCAAACAAAAAGAAGAAATAAAAGGCATCCAAACTGGGAAGGAAGTAGTAAAACTGTCTTTATTTTCAAGTAACATGATACTGTACATAGAGAACCCCAAAGATTTCTCCCAAGAAACTACTAGAAATGATAAATAAATTCAGCAAAGTAGTAGGATACAAAACCAATATCCAAAAATAAGTTTCATTTTTTAAAATATTTTATTTATTTATCTTTAGAGGGGAAGGGAAGGAGAGAGTGAGAGAAATATCAATGTATTGTTGCCTCTCGTGCATCCCCTGCTGGGAACTGGCCTGCAACCCGGGCATGTCCCCTGACTTGGAATCGAACTGCAGTTGTTTGGTTCACAGGCCTGCACTCAATCCACTGAGCTACAAAAGCCAGGGCACAGTTTCGTTTTTATATGCCAGTAATGAACTAACAGAAGGGGAAACTAAGAAAACAATCCCATTCACAATTGCTTCAAAAAGCATAAAATGCCTAGGAATAAACCTAACAAAGGATTTAAAAGATCTGTACTCAGAAAATTTTAAGACACTGAAGAAATAAATTGAAGACACAAATAAGTGAAAGCACATACCATGTTCATGGATAAGAAAAATTAACATAATTAAAATGTCCATACTATCCAAAGCAATCTATGTGTTTGATGCAATTCTTATCAAGATTCCAATGACATATTTCACAGAACTAGAATAAATATTTCAAAAATTTTTATGGAACAACAAAAGATCATGTATAGCAACAACAATCTTGAGAAAGAAGGACAAAGTTGGAGGAACCACTCTACCTATCATATTATACTATATTATAATATCAAACTATACTAGAAGGCCATAGTAATCAAAATAGCATGGCACAGCATGAAAGCAGACACATAGATCAATGGAACAGCATAGAGAGTCCAGAAATAGGGCAGTGTTGGACAGCAGATGCTATTCGAAGCAGCGCTTTTGTCACTAACCAGGGTGAAGGTGGAACTGGTGCAAGGAGCCCAGACTAGTCTCGCAGGAGGTGGCAGCACAGCACTGAATAGAGAAGATAGCTGCAAGATAGGTGGGAGTGGAGCCCAGTTCTCCCTGTGCCCAGCTGGAACACCTAGCCAATCTTCTGAGGAACAGAGTGAACAGCCAATGGAATCCCAGCTTATATGAAGTTTGGAGGTCAAAAATTGCAGAAGACATTGAAAAACAGATCATGAGAATATTGCACTGGGATATTAAGGTCCCTGGGATCTTCGCAGGACCAAGGCTGCTACAGTTCCCTGGCCTGGTGCCTGCTGCAGAATACAAGGAGCAGAGCTAGAGCACCAGCTCCTTCGCCTACTAGAGCAGGGAGGGCAGCCAAACACCAGGAGGGGCCTGGATACTGGAAGTCACTGAGGGGAATAGAGATGAAGTGGGAGACACACAGAGGTGGTACACATCCGCTGGGACTGTGGATGCTGGAACCAGAGAAATTGAGGTACTAGGTGACACCTGGAGAAGGGAGGAGTTGGGCCATGTCAGACCCTGACTCAGATAGTTTCCAGACAGGTGGAAAGTTGGGCTGTGTGAAAAGCTGTGCAGTTGTTTTAAAAAAGTGGGCAGCTGCTTTGTAAGGAATTTGTAAGCAGTAGCTGGCTCGCCCCATGGGTGATTTGAGCTGCATGCACCCAGAGACTGAGTGGCCAACTGGAACCATGCACCTGGCTTGGCTCATGTTGTGTGTCTAGAGGCTGAGTGGCCAAGTGGAACTGTGAGCCCTACCTAGTCTCACTCTGTGTGCCTAGAGGCTGATCGAAGCCACACACCCAAGATCAAATGGCCCAGTGGAACTCAGTCTCTGGCTTATTTCACACTGCGCACCCAGAAGCTGACCCACTCTGTGCACAGGTAAGTGGCTGATTTGAGCATGGCAGCTCATGAAAGACCTAGGCTGAGCCTGAGAAACTGTGAATATTATGGCCCAGATCTGGTCTCCATCCTCTCAAAACCATTAGGGAGAAAAATGAAGCCCAGCCCCACTCTTCCTGTGGCATCCAGGAACACCAATGAGTTTTACAACTCATTGAATAGATTTGAAGTCACCAGGAGGCTTATTTTTTCTTTCTTCTACCTTTTTTTCCTTCCCCCAACTGAGGCAATAATATCTGGAGTTACCAAGGGTCCAGAGACAGATCCAAAGAGAACAGGTGGCTAACCACAAAAACTGAGAAACTGAGACAAATGTAACTTTGCTATGACATAAAGCTGTCATTTTCTTGTTTGTATGTATTATTATTATTTCTTCATTGTCTTTACCACTTTTGTTTTATTAGTACTTTTTTATTTCTCTTCCTTACACATAGTATTCCTTGTTTTATTTCTCTGTTTAATTGCATTGTTGTACTGGTTTTTCTTATTCTCTCTTCATTGTATTTTAATTTTCCTTCTTTCACTTCACCTGTGTTCCAATAACACACAATGCTTGATCATGTAATTTATATTTTGGTAATTCAAGTCACATATTTCTTGTAATATTATTGTTGTTCCAGTACTATTGTAAATAATTGTTGTTCCATACAATTTTACCTACCACGCAGCAACCCTCCCTGATCTCAGCCTACTTCACTTTAATCCTGAGCATCATTATTGTTGTGGTTAACTGTATTCTCTATCACACTGTACCTACTTTCTATCCGTTACTCTCACTATATCTCATCATCTAATCTTGCATGAGTACTGTGTTTTCTGGATTCAGCTCATCATCATCCTTCCCTCTAACAAGATTCTTATCTCTCTTAACAAAAACCAGGAATAAATGAAAAATAAAATATCAGAAATAAAAAAAAAAACACTAGAAGGAATTACAAGCAGGCTGGATGAAGCAGAGGAGAGAATAAACAAGCTGGATGACAAGGTAGAAAAAAACACCCAGATACAGCAAGAAAAAAAAAAAAGAGACTCAGAAAGAATGAACAGGTGATAAGGGGGCTGCAAGACAACATGAAATGTAGTAACATCTGTAAGATAGAGATACCAAATAGAGAAGAAGAAAAGCAGGGGATAGAAAATCTCTTTGAAAAAGTAATGATGGAAAACTTACCTAATTTGATGAGAGAAAAAGTCACAAAAATCTAGGAAACACAGAGAGTCCCAATCAAAAGGAACCCAAAGGGGCCCACTTTAAGACACATCATAATAAAAATGGCAAAATTCCAAGACAAAGAGAGAATCTTAAAGGCAACAAGGGAGAAAAAGGAAGTAACCTACAAGGGAGCACCAATAAGGCTAGCAGCTGACTTCTCAATGGAAAAATTCCAAGCCAGAAGAGATGGCAAGAAATATTCCAAGTAGTGGAAACCAGAGGCCTGCAACCAGGACTACTGTCTCCAGAAAGGCTCTCAATTAAAATGGAAGGCCAAATAAGGAGCTTCCAAGACAAAAGAAGTCTAAGAGAATACACCTCCACCAAACTAGCTCTGCAAGAGATGCTAAAGGTTCTGCTTTAAGAAAAGGGGGAAAAAAGACTGAAAGAGGAACACAGATGCAAAAAAAATGGCAATAAATAAGTACCTATCAATAATAGCCTTAAATGTAAATGGATTAAATGCTCCAGTCAAAAGACATAGAATAGTTCAATGGATAAGAAAGCATGACCCACACATATGTGGCTTACAAGAGACCCACCTCAGAACAAAATACCCACACAGATGGAAAGTGAAGGTCTGGAAGCAAATATTCCAAGTAAATGGACAAGGGGAAAAAAAGCTGGGGTAGCAATGCTCATATCAGACAAAACAGACTTCAAAACAAGAGCCATAAGGAGAGACCCAGAAGGTCACTTCATAATACTCAAGGGAAGAACCCATCAGAAAGACAGAAACATTGTAAATTTATATGCACCCAACAGAGGAGCACCCAAATACAAAAAGAAAATATTGAGGGATTTTAAGAAATATCTTGAGAGCAACACAATTGTAGTAGGGAATTTTAACACCCCACTATCAAAAATGGATATATCTTTTAAACAAAAGATCAAAAAATATATTGTGACATTGAACAATATCCTGGAACAAATGAATTTAACTGATATGTATAGAACCTTTCATCCCCAAAAAGCAAAATACACATTCTTTTCAAGTGCACATGGAACATTTTTAAAGATAGACCACATAATAGGACACAAAACAAGCCTCAAAAAATTCAAGAAAATTGAGATCATATAAAGCATTTTCTCTGACCACAAGAGACTGAAACTAGAAACCAACCTCAAGGAAAACAAACAACGACAAGAACAAAACCCCCTCAAACTCATGGAGACTGAATAGCATGCTATTAAACAATGAATGGGTGAAGAATATGATTAGAGAAGAAATCAGAAAGTTTCTGAAACAAATGAAAATGAACTCACAGCAACCCAAAACTTCTGGGACAGAGTGAAGGCCATCCTTAGAGGGAAGTTCATAGTGATACAGGCCTACTTAAAAAAGATTAAAACATTTCAAATAAACAACCTAACCCTACATCTACACGAACTTGAAGAACAAGCACAAAGACAGCCCAGAGTATGTAGGAGGAGGGAAATAACCAAGATCAGAGCAGAAATAAATGACATGGAGACTTGAAGCACAATTCTAAGGATCAATAAATCCAGGAGCTGGTTCTTTGAAGATATAAACAAAATCAAAAAGCCTTTAAGCAGACTCATCAAGAAAAAAGAGAGAAGACCCAAATAAAAACAATCAGAAATGAATGAGGAGAAATTACAACTTTTATCACAGAAATACAAAGGATTATAAGAAATTACTACAAGGAACTATATGCCAAGAAAATTGAAAATCTAGGTGAAATGGACAAATTTCTAGAAAAATATAATCTTCCAAAACTCAATGAAGAAGAAGCAGAAAGCCTGAACAGGCCAATAACAGCTGATGAAAGAGAAGCTTTAATCAAAAACGTCCGAACACAAAGAAGCCTTGGACCAGATGGTTTCACAAGAGAATTCTACAAAGCATTTAAGGAAGAGCTAACCCCTATTATTCACAGACTTTTCAAAAAAATCCAAGAAGGCAGAAGACTCCCAAACTCTTTTTACAAAGCCAGCATCCTCCTAATCCCGAAACCAGATAAAGACACAACAGAGAAAGAAACCTCAGGCCAATATAGCTAATGAACATAGATGCTAAAATCCTCAACAAAATATTGGTAAACCACATACAGCAACACATTAAAAAGATCATACACCATGACCAAGTGGGATTTGTCCCAGGGATGCAAGGATGGTGCAATATTCACAAGTCATTAAATGTAATACATCACATAAACAAAAGCATAGACAAAACTCACATGATTATATCAATAGATATGGAAAAAGCATTTGATAAAGTACAGCACCCATTTATGATAACAACACTTAGCAAAGTGGGAATAGAGAGACCATACCTCAACATAATAAAAGCTGTATATAAGAAACCTACAGCCAACATCATAATCAATAGGCAAAACTAAAACCTTTCCCAGCTAGATCGGGAACAAGACAAGGATGTTCGCTTTCACCACTTCTATTCAATATACTATTGGAAGTCCTAGCCACAGCAATCACAGAAGAAAACAAAATAAAAGGCATCCAAATTGGAAAAGAGGAAAGCAAATCTGTCATTGATTGCAGATGACATGATAGTGTACATAGAAAAAATTGCTCCACCTAATAAATGAGTTTGGCAAAACAGCAGGAGAGCCCAGAAATAAACCCACAGTTTTATATTCAGTTAATATTTGACAGAGGAAGCAAGCACATACAATGGGCTAAATATAGTTTATTCAATAAATGCTGTTGGGAAAATTGGTCAGATATGTGCATGAAATTGAAACTAGTTTGCCTTCTTACACCACAAAAATAAATTCAAAATGGATCGAAAACTTAAATGTTAGACTTGAAACCATAAATATCCTAGAAGAAAACACAGGCAGTAAAATCTCTGGTATTTCTTGTAGAAATTGTTTATCAGAAATATCTGCCCAGGCAAGGGAAACAAATGAAAAAATTCAAAAATGGGACTACATCAACCTAAAAAGGTTTTGCACAGCAAAGAAAATCATCAACAACATTAAAAACTCCACAGAATGGGAGTACATATTCACTAATATACCTGATAAGAGGTTACTATCCAAAATTTATAAAACCCAACACTAAAAATAAAAACAACTGAATTAAAAAGTGGGCAACGGACCTGAATAGACACTTCTCCAAAGAGGACATACAGATGGCCAATAGATGTATGAAAAGATGCCTAATGTCACTAATGATCAGAGAAATGCAAATTATAACCACAGTGAGATGTGATCTCATAATTGTCAGAATGTCAATAAATCAACAAATAACAATGTTGGTGAGGATGTGGAGAAAGGGGAACTCTTTTGCACATTTATGGGAATGCAGACTGGTGCAGCCACTGTAGAAGAAAATATGGAGATACCTCAAAAAATTAAAAATCAATCTGCCTTTTGACTAAGCAGTTCAACGTCTGGGAGCATATCCTAAGGAACCCAAAACACTACTTTAAAAGAACATAAGCACTTCACCCTGGCTGGTGTAGCTCAGTGGATTGAGTGTGGGGCTGCGAACCAAAGGACTGTGGTTCGATTCCCAGTCAGGGCACATGCCTGGGTTGCAGGCCAGTTCCCAGAAGGGAACACACAAGAGGCAACTATACATTGATATTTCTCTCCCTAAACCTTCCCCTCTAAAGATAAATAAATAAAATCTTTAAAAAAAAGAACATAAGCACTCCTATGTTCATTGCAGCATTATTTTCAATCACCAAGTTATGGAAGCTGCCCAAGTGTCTATCAGGAGATGAGTAGATGAAACAACTTTGGGACATTTACACAATGGAATAATACTTGGCCATAAAAAAGAAGAAAATTTTACCCTTTGCAACAGTACGGATGGATCTGAAGAACATTATGCTAAGTGAAATAAGCTAGTCAGAGAAAGACAAATACCATATGACTTCACTCATTATGTAATGTAATGAGCAAACTGACTAACAAGGAAAATGGGAACAGACTCATAGGTGGAGAGCAGGATGGCAGTTAGTGGGATGTGGGGAGGTTAGGGGGTGGAAGGATTGAGCAAAAAGGAAAAAAAAAGAATCATGGACATGGACAACAGTGTGGTGATTGCAGTGGGGGGGGGCAGTGCATATAGGAGACTAAAGGATAATGGAGAATAATACAATAAAGATTAAATAAAACACAAAAAACCCACAATGAGTTACCACCTTATACCCATGGGATGACTACTGTCAAATAATAATAATAAGTGCTGGAGAGGATGTGGAGAAATTAGAAACCTTGTGCACTGTTGGTGGGAATGTAAAATGGTACAGCACTACAGAAAACAATGTGTAGATTCCTTCAAAGAATTTAAAAATAAAACTATCTTATGACCCAGCAATTCCACTTCTGTGAGTATATACAAAAGAATTGAAAGCAGGGCATTGAAGATATATTTTTATTCATGTTCATAGCAACATTATTCATAATAGTCAATAGTTGGAAATAGCCCAAATACATATTAAGCAATGAATGGGTAAAAAACTGTGGTATATACATACACTGGAATATTATTTAGCCTTAAAAGGACACACGCTACACATGCTACAATATGGAAGAACCTTGAAGATATTATGCAAAGTGAAATAAGCCAGATTAAAAAAGGATAGTGTGATTGCTCTTACATAAGTGGAATGGTGGTTTCTAGGGGTTGGGAGAAGGAGGAAATGTGGAGTTTTTGTTTAGTGGTTATGGAATTTCAGTTTTGCAAGATGAAAAGAGTTCTGGAGGTTGACTGCACAATAATGTGAATGTACTTTACACTACTGCACTATACACCTAAAAATGGTTAATATGGTAAATTTTATGTCATGTGAATTTCAATACAATTTTTAAAAAAGGTTTTTCTGACAGAAGTGGTCTCCAGATCAGATGGAGCAATGTAAAGACATCTTTTGCCACGAGTATTCTTTTTCTGTGTCTGAACTCCTATGAAATTTGGAACAGATGAACAATGCCTTGGTAAACACCTCTAATCCCTGCTCTACATTACCAAACTAGATGGTAGAGAATAGCTGCATATGTTGAGTTTAGAAGACACACTATCAGTCAGGGCCTCAGCAGGAAACAGAATTCCTTCCCCCAGATACTCAAAAGATTCTAATAAAGAGAATGGACAATGGGATGAGGAAGCACCCAGAGACTAGCAACACCATGATTCCCTTGTTAATCTCAGAGGTAAAGGAAGAAGAGGAGAAAATAATAAGAACTAGAACCCTGAAGGGAGATATTTCTGTCAGAACCTGGAGTCACAGCACCAAGGAAATGCCACCAAAGCAGAGAGGAAGTAGAAAAGAAGTATCTTGACCTCTATCTCTTCACACCCTTCGGTATTCTGCTGGAAACTCCCATTGGCTGATCCCAATTAGAAATCAGCCAGCAAAGGATCTAAACTATATGTTCTGCTGGAATAGCCTCTTAAGGCACAGAGCAAGGCAATGAATGGATATGGGATATATATGCCTGTCCAGAAAAATGACCAGCCATTGTTAATATAAAAAGAATGGTTTGTGTGACATCATTGTAATCTAGCAGCCAAGAAGAGTGGACTGGAATGATCATGTGTGAACAATGATGAGTTCACTGTACTACTCACTGGGGGCAGTAAATGCCATTGAATGAGCATGTGTACTGTGCAGCTGTCTTATTCAAAATGACTGAGAGAGTAGAGCAACAAATCTGCATCTGATTTTGCATTAAGCTTGAACATTTCTCTGTGAAATCTATTCAGATGACTCAGAAGGCTGCAGCTATGGGCAACTGGTGATTGGCAGCTTCACCACAACAATGCACCCATTCATGCATCATGTCTCGTGCGGAGTTTTTGGTGAAACATCAAATCACCCAGGTGATTCAGTGCCCCTACAGCCCAGATTTGGTGCCCTGCAACTTGTGGCTTTTCCAAAAACTAAAATCACCTTTTAAAGGAAAGAAATTTCATACAGTAGATGAGATTCAGGAAAATACTATGGGGCAGCTGATGGTGAGTGGGAAAATTGTGTGAGGTCCTAAGGTGCTTAGTTTGAAGGGTACTGAAGTGCTATTGTCCTGTGTACAATGTTACAATGTTTCAATGTTTCTTGTGTCTTGTATCTTCTTCAAGAAATGTCTCTATCTTTCATAACACATGGATGGATACCTTATGGACAGAATACACACACACACACACACACACACACACACACACATATTGGAGTTGGCAAACAGAATAAGCAGCACACTTGGGTTCTGGTCCTAGTACTGTGGCTAACCATGGGACCTTAATCAGTTAACCTACTCTGATTTTTGACCCTCTTAGGAATTTTTACATAGTAACCCATGTTCTTCTTCACAGGGACTCTATGAAACCCCAATAAAATAACACATGACAGAATCCTCCTAGCCCTACAAAGTGCTGTTAGACCTGGAAAAATGTTTCTTCTACTCTTTCTTTAATCCTTTCTCTTCTACCTGGAAAGGCCAGAAAACAAAATGGCATAGAGGTAAATCTAAACTTGTAGGTGGTAAGTGGGAGGCCTGTCGTCTCAAAAAAAAGTGACTTTTCCTCTTTGGGTCTCAGTTTTCCCATATATAAATGTCTTAACTACATGTTCTTATCTATCACTCCCAATTCCATTAATTTTTCAACAAGATACACACAGTCCTTCATTTCCCTCTTCCTCAAGTCACACGCATGTATTGGTTCCAACCCAGTTATTTGGTTTCCCTTTCATCAAACCAATATCGCCATCCATTAAAGTGGGAACCAGGGCTTGATTATTACTTTGTTTTTTACATTATACCATGTGGGAGACAAATAATCTCTGGGATAATCACTCAAGACAATGTTGCCCAGCATGTGTTCATCCATAATGTTAACAAGTGTTGCACAGGAGAAAATCAAATCTGTCTGGAAAATGATGGGATAAACAAAGACAAACAGGCACCTTCACTGTAAGACTTTTCATAGCCTTTAATGTTTTAATGCATGTTAGGCATCTCTGAGAGTATTCTAGTAGTAAACTATGTAGTATTTAGCTTTGTTTTATTTTTCCAAATTTATTTGACTATTTAAGTCTCCCACCACCATCCCCAGAGCATCTCAAGCCAAGTCCTATATCCAGATAACCTCTCTGTACATTCTTGTTTCAGTTCCAACATGTTACATTTAAAATTAAAATATATTTTAGCCCATAACATATTCTCTCTATCTATCTATCTCTGTCTCTCTGTATGTCTCTTTCTCTCAGCCCTGCCCCTGGTGACCCCTGCAACTGTGGTGCTTCTAGATGGATTTTTTGGGCAAGAGTATAAAAAGGCATAATTTCTTACCCAAATAAAAAGATACATAAGAATGTCATCAACAACAAGTAATCCCTTGATATTTGGCATTTTTAGGCAAGTTGAAATATAGCTGCTATATGTGCACTAATAACAATTCACATTTAAAGAGCAATTACAGCTATAAAGAGCTTTCATGTGTGCTATATCATTTCTAAACAATTGAAGTATGACCTCTATTTCACAGATTATGTATATTTTCTAAGACTCAGAAGCAGATCTAGACATTTCAAATCCAGTGCTTCTTTTAATACACCAAGGCTGGAGGCAGAAATTTAAGATTCTCTCAGCTTTGTAATGACTCATACTCTTTGGGCACTTGGTGATCAGTATTCTACTTCCAGGACAGGAGGCAGGGGTGAAAGTATCCCCTGATTAATCTCCAAGGATGGGGAGATAAGCAGAGTATCTTTAAAGAGATTTCCTTCTATTGCAAAAGTTAACAATGTTCATTACAAAAAAAGTCAGAAGATGAAAATAAGTAAAAAGAAGGAAAAAATCAAAATACCAATAAACAAACAGCCATATCTACCTGTCCAGAAAAAACTACAGTTATGTGCCACATAATGACATTTCAGTCAACAACAGACCACATATAACGATGGTGGGCTCATAAGATAATAATGGAGCTGCAAAATTCTTCTCACCTAGTGACATGGTAGCCATCCTAATGGTCCTAATGTGGTATTAGTGTTTTGTGCCAGTCTCAATCTATTGATAGTAATGCTATAGGCTGGAAATGTCTGGAAGCACTCACCTGGGCTCAGGTGAGGTTTCCAGGGACTTCTCCCCTTTCTAAATCAATGTTAAAATTGGACCAGCCATTGTGGATCTTATTACAATTGCAGGGTGCCTTCCAGCAACAACCATTAGGAAAATTTGAAGAAAATAAGCTTATTACTTAAAGGCTATGGAGTATACAAGGCACACAGGGTGCATACTTTCAGGTGAGGTGAGTGGGATGGGAGAGGGAAAGAGAGGAAATGATAAAGTGAGGGAGAGAGAGGGGGAGGGGGAAAAGAGAGAGACAGAGAGAATGAGAGTGAATTGAACTGAAGGAATGCACAGGCTTGGGTTCTGCTTTTATTGTGGTCAACGGTGGGAGCCTAGAGTTTCAAGGGGAAAGAAGCTTGTCTCTATCTAACTGAGTGGCTGGAAGTGTGTTTATTTGAGATTCTGGTCTTTGAAGTGAATGTCTTGGGAATTGAAGCACTTGCAGTACAAGAATAAAAGGCAACTGTCAAAGATTACACTACAGTTACTCAATTACATTTGTGGTGATGCTCATGTAAAAAAACCTACTATGGTGCCAGTCCTATAAAAGTATAACACATACAATTATAGTAGTAGGCTATAACATCTAGGTTTGTGTAACTGCACTCTCATGTTCACACAAAGATGAAATTGCCTTTTGGCACTCCTGATGTTTTGAGCCAGATATTTATTTGTTGTGGTGCTGTCCTATGCATTTTAATATGTTTAGCAGCATCTGTGGCCTCTGCTGACTAAGACATCAGTAAAATATTGTCTTATTTTTACTTTACATCTGTAAATTATTGCCTTATTTTTACTGTAAAGCCTGATGCTTTACAGCCTATAGCATTACTATCAATAGACAGACTCCCAACCCCCAAAATATTGTGAAAACCAATGAGATATGCAAAATGTTCTCTAGGGAATGCAGTCAAAATCAGCTCTATTTGACAACCATGGCCCTAGAAGTGAGGGCAGTTTAGAGATCTTGGCCATTAACTCTTGGGGACCCTCACAGACTATATTTTCCAAGCCTGATGGATTGATTCAGTTTAACACAGAGGATGTAACTCTAGGGTTCACATGAATAATTAGAATATTAAACTCCCTCTCATCTATAATATTCTTTTAACTGCCTCCACTGACTTTAAACAGCCCAACATTATTGGAGCAATATTTTTACATACTAAACATGAATTCTCTAAAACCAGCAATAGGAAGACTAAATTCAAGTTACAACTATTTCTTACAAATGAATGGTACTTCATACTTTTAATATTTCATTTTATTTGAGTTCAGTTCAATGTTCATTGGTTATTTTTTGTGTACCAGAAGCTTTTCATATTTATAACACCAGTATTAATTTCCTGTGGCTCCTGTAACAGATTATCTCCTAGTTAGTGGTTTGAAACAACAGAAATCTACTCCCTCTCAGTTTGAGAGACAGAAGTCTGAAATCAGCATCACTGGGCCAAAATGGAGGTGTTGATAGGGCCATACTACCTCCAGAGCATCCAGGGGAAGGTTTTGTGTTCCTTGACTCTTCCAGACTCTGGCAACTGCCATAATTCCTTGATTTGTGACCACATCACTCTGTCTCTGTAACCACATTGCCTCCTCCTCTTTTGTATGTTGTCAAATCTCCCTGTTATAAGGAACATGTGGTTGTATTTAGATTCTACCAAATCATCCAGTATAATTTCCCCATCTTAAAATCCTTAATTTGTTCACATCTGCAAAGGCTCTTTTTTGTCATCTAAGCTAACATTCACAGGTTTCAGATATTAGGGCATGGATTTTTTTGGAGGGGGGACTATTATCATTCTAACAAACCATGCTTGTGAAGCAGGTAAAACGCAAAGATTATTTTGCATTTTATATATGAAGAAATACTGGCATAAAAAGTTAAATGATTTATAAGAGGTTGAATAATGAGAAACCAGCAGAGATAAGGCAAGAATACAGGGCTCCTAATGACTCTTTATTTAACTGTGACCCAGAAGGGGAGATACCTGTTCCACCTTCCTGCAGAAAACATAGTTAAAGGCATTGTGAAGTTTGTATAATCATTAGGATTAAGAAGTGGAGTTTCTTGGCTAAGGAAGATTCTGGAAACCCTTATATCATGCCAAGGGCCTTAGGGGAGAGCTAATTAAATAGAATCTCCCAAGATATTGGAATAACACTAGACAAACAAAAGGAGATTTAACCTGGTATTAGAAGGAGGCAGGTAACTCTTTTAATATTCATTAAGTGCATGACAGTATTCTGTTTCATCTGCTATTTAGCACTGTACACTGGCAACATTGAGTAGGTGTATGCTATGTACAGTTTCACAACACTGTTTCACACAGTAGTTTCCAGTTGGATTCTCAAAACACATCTGTATGGACGGGCAATTATTATCATCATTTCATTTTATAGATGTTGAAACTGAAGTTCAGAAAGTTAAATGACTTTCCCAAACTGGAATAACATCCAAACTTTCTTCTTCTTCCTATAATTGTGTCTCCTAAATATCATGCCTCATTTAAGAATGCCATATACACATTTCTCACAAGGTTATGACCCACAGTTATTGAGATGTCAGTATAAATGGCAAACATCACCTTTATATGTTTAGTTATATAATTGAACCCTCAAGAGACTCAAAATACCCTTCAGGCACTTTTCATGGAATGCAGATACATGAACAACAGGTAACAGTAAATTCTTTGAGTAAGTTGTTTGAATGACTAATTTTAAACTGTGTACTTACATTAGACAACAATGGAATTTGTAGCTTTCCAAGGCTTTATATTTTATAAAGAATATTAAACTTGACTAGTTTATCTTATTTTAATATGTTCAGATATGCTTAAAGACTAGACATGTAATATCATATAAAGAAAAAAATTAAATATATAATTTATTGTCATTCAAAATAATCCCTTAATCAATTGTTGTTGAACTAAAGCTTGGTCTCATCCTTAGATTCTAATTAGAATGCTCCATTTTACTTTAAATATTTATTTTTTAATCAAATTCTTCCTTTCCTAGTATATGACCTCAAGATTTCTATTTGCTTTATGAACAAAAGAGTCATGGGCTCCTTTTCTCAGGTGGAAAGGCTTTTGTTCAGTATTGGTTTCTCTCTAACATATCAAGGAAGGACTTCTAGAATGAAAAACTTGTAGGCAAGATATTTTCTAGTTTTGAGTTTTCTACCTCTATGTTTTCTGCCTCTTCTCAGCAAAGAAACTGTCAAACAGCAAGTGTGTTATTGTGTTATTACTGGAGGCACATAACTTCATAAGTTTTCTTACTATAAGAACACAATACATTTACATTAAAGTTCTAAAAATATAGTCGGAGTTGATTAGGTCTACCATAGATAGGTGGCTTATAAACAATAAACATTTATTTCTCATAGTTTGAGAAGCTGGGAAGTACAAAATCAAGGCACTTGGAGATTCATTGTTTGGCAAAGACCCACTTCCTGGTTCATAGACATCCCTTTTACACTGTGCCCTCACCTGGCAGAAGGGTCCCTATGTGTTTCTTTTATAAGAGCAGTGATCCCATTGATAAGGGCTTTCCTGTCATGACCTAAGGGGTTTCCAAAGGCCTTGCCTCCAAATACTGTCACACTGAGCATTAGGTTTCAACATATGAATATTGGGAGGTTACAAATATTTCATCTATAGCAGATAGCAACATCCTTCCTCCTAAAAGATATTTCCAAAGGTAGCTGCTAGCTGAGTGTAACTTGAAATTTACACACAATGAGCTTCCTTAACAAATCTCTATCTACCTGCTACATATACATAGTGCATTCTGCCACTGATGGGCTCCTTCATTTCCAAGCTAAGTAATAAAAACCCAAGGTCACATCAAAAGAGCAAACAAAAAAACTCACATATTTAAGCACTTTTATATGGAGATGTGCAATGGTTGCATCACAGTTGCACTGATACATTATAGTAAACAATGTCTAGGTTGTCACCAGCCTGAAAGGTAGAACTGTCTTGGCTTGGCACTCTGCTAGGAACAGTGAGAACTCAGGAGAAATTTAAGCCATAGTTTCTGTCTCAAGAGATTTGCAATCCAATGAGGAAATGAGAGTCTAAATGAAGCATTTCTATAATATAGATATAACATATACATAACTACATATTCTAAAGAGTAACTATAGATAGCATAAAATACAATGGATTAAAATAGACAAGGAGGTTTCATGGAGGAAATCTCAAAGGATAGGTAGATTTTACATGAACATATACAAGAGGAAAGCAAAAATAGTTCAAGTCGTGGGGAATAAGGCTCACAAAGACAGAGAAAATGAATCTGTAAGGACTGCATGTCATAAAAGGGACATGCCTGGATGGAGTAGAAATTAGGATAGAGAAATACAGCGAAGTTACATAATGTATAGCCATAAAGGGAGAACGCTTGGAAAAGAAGATCAACTTGTAATACTTTTCATCTCTCTGAATAATAAGACTGGGTTCTAGCAGTAAGAATACTTTGGTCAAAGAAGTTCTGTGGTTAGAATTAGTGATAGAGGAGAAAGCCAAGTGTGGGGAACTGAAGAGGGACACTTCATGAGAGGAGGAGAAAAAATAGTAACCATGACCTTGAAAAGTAAGTCAAGGAGAAGAAGCAGAAAGCCATCACCAATAATAGAAGCCCAAGAACAGCTAAAGAAAAGTGATGGTTTCTATTTGCTATGATTAGTCTCTGAGGATGATAGGTACATGCACAGAAAACACAATCAAAGATGTGGTCTCAGGTGTAGAAAAAAGTTAAATAAAAAACATTCTAGCCTCTTGGAGCAACAGAGCATAGCCCATCAATCACATCAGAGTACCCAGGTCCAATGTGGCACCTTCTACTTTTCCTCCAAATGTTCGGTGCTATTTATCTTCCCTCCCCACAGATCGTATGTTTAATGGTTGTCACATCACTTGGGAAACTTGGCTGCAAAACTGTCTTTTCATGGGCACCAGAAGGAAGGCTTATAACAAAAGTCCTTGCAAAAGACAACTTCTGATAAGACATGCACGTGTCATATCTGCAATGAGCATCTGTCAGCCTTATCATATGGCTGCACATAGAGAATTAGTTTCTAAACCTGAACACAGTAGCTTCCCCATTTGCTTCTCTTGAGTAGATTGAGACATGCAAATGAAACTTAATATATTTGATTTGCATTTGAGCAATCACCCTCACTGTCCATAAAGTGACAGGTAAAATAAACATATTTTCCAAGTTGACCAGCTTGCCTAACACCATTGAGAATGAGAGAGTCAAGCTATAAAATATCTTTCTTCAATAAGGGGAGCCATGTTCATAAAACATGCTGATTTATTTCCCACTACAGAGGTATATGCAAAATACCTTATAAAAAATAGATCACACATTTCTGTTATTTTCAAGGCACTATTTGAGAAACCGGCAAAGAAAACCCCAGCAAGATATTATAAATCCTCTTTACCAGCTGAGGTGTTTGGTTATTAAAGAAAAATTAAGGGACAGGATCTTTTTCAAAGATGCTATTTATTTAATTTTAATGAGGGAAAGGGAGGGAGAAAGAAAGAGAGAGAAACATCAATATGTAGTTGCCTCTCTCACACCCCCAACTAGGGACATGGCCCGCAATCCAGGCATGTGCCTTTGGTTCACAGGCCAGTACTTAATCCACTGAGCCACACCAGCCAGGGCTAAAGACACATGATCTTTAAGGTCACCAGAAAGTCTGCTCCACCCCTTATCCTTAGGGTCGTTGGTAGACTGTAGTGGTTTTATGGATGTGAACTGTATAGTTTGACTGCCAGGGTTCAAATCCCAGGTCTGCCTTTATTAGCCCTGTGACTTTGAGCAAGTTATATCAGCTGTCTGAACTTCTATTTTACATGTATATAATAATAATATTTAGCACATAAAGAGGATTAAATGAGCCAACATACTTAAAACACATATTATGGTATCTGACACATAGTAGGTATTTCATAGACGTTATGATTATAATTATTTCAATTTCTTTCCAGCAATATGTCTCTGTCATCAGTTATATGTGTATTAGCAGGTAAGTATAATTCTATGTTTATATTTATCAAGAACTTTAATTTATACAAAATGCATTCATTTATACCTTTGTACCAAATGTAGCAGATACTATCATGATCACACACCTCTTCACTCTTACCACTTCAAAGCATTGTACACCAGCTTCCTACTGCCAGCACCTGCATTTCTTTCCCTGAGTATTTTCTGGATGCTAAAGCCCACTTTGCCAAGCTGTGAAGCAGGTTGCATGTGCCAAGGAATTAATAGCCTTCAATAAAAGACTAACAGAAGTTAGTGTTGCCTCATCCCTCCAGTGAGGTAACTCTGAAATAGATATTATCCACTGCCTCCCAGACTTTCCCTTGAAGACTTAAGTCCCCATTCCTCTCTGTGGTAGCTAGTTTGATAATGCTCCATTTAATATCTGCTTTCTTCCTTACCTTGTTTCACTGCTCCATTCTTCTACCAGTGTTTCCTTCAATTCTGAAACTCCTTACACTTGAACCCTTGCCTTACTTTGAGGAAACCAAACTAAGATCTTCTCACAGACCTGTAATATAGGTGAGGATAGACATCATAATTTTGCATGAGTAAACTACATTGTGGGTATTGTGGCTACTTAATGGAAGAACTCCGGCTAGCACCCAAGTCTATTGACTAGCTATATTCTTTTCCTGTTACCAGAGTATATATCATAGCTTTTCCTAGCTGAACAAAAACAAACTAATAATGTCAGTAAGTCCCAATTATCTTCCCTCTCATCACATATTGGTTGACTTTCCAAAAGTATGTCTGGACAAGGTAGGAAAGGGTCACAATCCAACTGACTCATACCATTGAACTTTCCCATGTGCAACATGCATATTTTTTAGTTTGTTCTTTAAGTGTATGATCTTAACTAACCATCTATGTAATAAAAACTAAATTATCTATCAGAGTCTGGAAATACATTGTTTTAGTTCATCAAACAGTCTGGCTAATGGAGTAGTTCTGAGTTAGATAAAACTGACTGTTTTTAAAGTAACAGCATGGTGGTTATGCTAAATACAAGTTAAGGTTCCTTTAATTTTTGATAAGAGACTGTGGTCATAAAGGCCTAAGTCTCAATAAATTGGAAGAGTTAGAAAAGAGCTGAGTGCTGATGGTTCTCTACTTGATGCACTACTGGATAATAAGGATGTATTTATGTGATGCATCATTACTTCTGGGCCATCTCTGTGTTCTGTATCTTCTACCGGAAGGGAAATACCCCAAAACCCTGGGTAGTATAACTGAGACTAGTTAGACTGAGCATCTGCTAGATGTACAGCACAAGAAGTTTCTGTACATTAGGGTCTCTTATTTTGAGAACCTCCTTAATTACCAGCCATCTGGTCCTCCATGAAGGACTGTAATTAGGGAAGCAGTACACCATCAGCTTGGTTAGTTAAAAAAAAAAAAAAAACCTGTGCTTGCCTCCCCTCCAATATATTCAGAATATAGGTGATTAATAAGGTAACACTGGGCTATTTTTATTTTTCATAAAAAAATTTGTGTCTAGGGGTTGTGATAAAAATAAATCACTGATTAAATTAAGTGGCAAACACAGGACTTGCTAATATGTGAATGCTCTTCACCAAATGTGATTCAGCCCAGATATGCTATTTTCATTGTCCTTGTTTTTTCCAGTTGATTTTAGGCTCTGCCTGACAGTAATAGTGACTCCCTGCAGCTTCATTTTAGACAAAATAACTGAATAACTCCCTTAGCTTTGACAAAAGGATCTGCACAAATCTTGTTTCACTATACACTTACATGAAAAACTCCTACTATAGTTATTTTTAAGACAATAGTCAAAAAAGTGTTCTTTATCCAAACTTCCAAAGACTTTTTACTAGTTAGAAATCACCTCTGTTGTAACCTTCAAACCTAGGGATGTGATCAAATCAGAACTTTCTATAAGCATATGTGAATACAAAAAAGAAAAAAATAAAAGAGTCTCCACCCTCACCCTTGCTGTCTGCCTTGTCTCCTCCATCTGTAGGACCTATGGGTGAAAGCTTTCAGTTCTGAGAATTAGGGATCAAATGTCTATGACACTAGAAACTAAAGTTGTAGGGAAAAGGTACAACCCACTGATATGCTTAAATTATGACCATCAGCTATGGCTTTAAAGTATTTCTCTGAAAAAAAATGAAATAAAAAGGGTATAATTTTGAACAGTGAAATGCAACATGAAGCACATTGTCAACAACGTTCTGCCTTCACAATAATTTAAATTATACTATAGAAAGTGACCTTTCACAAAGTTCAAGAATAAGACAGGGATGTCCATTTTCACCACTCTTATTCAACATAAGAATATGTGGCTGGAAGTACTAGCCACAACAACCAGACAAGGAGAAGAATTGAAAGGTATCTAATTTGGAAAGGAAGTAGTAAAACTGCCATTATTTGCAAATGACATGATACTGTGTATAGAGAACCCTAAAGATTCTGCTAAAAAACTACTAGAACTGATAAATGAATTTAGTAATGTAGCAGGACACAAAGTATTCAGAAACTGGGTATGCTTTTATACATCAATAATAAACTATCAGAAAAGGAAACTAAGAAAAATATTCCATTTGAAATTACATAAAAAATAACTAGGAATAAATTTAACCAAGGACATAAAAGACCTCTTCTAAGAAAATTATAAGACACTGACAAAGGAAAGTAAAGAAGATACAAGTATATGAAAGGATATATCATGCACATGGATAGGAATAATTAACATCATCAAAATGCCCATAATACTCTGGCTGGTGTGGCTCAGTGGAATTAACACCACCAAAGAGTCAGGGCTTGAGTTCCAAGTCAGGGCACATGCTTGGGTTGCCAGTAGGGGTTGCACAAGAGGAAACTACACATTGATGTTTCTTTTTTAAATTGTTTTTCGAATACAGTTGTCTCCATTTCCCACCACCACTTTTCCATGACCAAGCCACTAACACCTCCCAATCTCAATCCTACCCCCTTTGGTTTTGCCCATGGGTCCTTTATACATGTTCTTTGATGACTCTTTCCCTTCTTTCCCCCATTACACCCCTCCTGGCTCCCCTCTGGTTACTGTCAGTTTGTTTTCTATTTCCATGTCTCTGGTTATATTTTGCTTGCTTGTTTGTTTTGATTAGGTTCCACTTATGGGTGAGATCATGTGCTATTTGCCTTTCACTGCCTGGCTTATTTCACTTAGCAGAATGTTATCCAGTTCCATCCAAGCTGTCCCAAAGGGTAGGAGCTCCTTCTTTCTTTCTACTGCATAGTATTCCATTGTGTAAATGAACTATAGGTTTTTGATTCACTCATTTACTGATGGGCACCTATGCCGTTTCCAGCATTTGGCTATTGTAAAATGCATTTCTATGAACATTGGGGTGCATAGGTTCTTTTGAATAGTGTTTCAGAATTCTTAGGGTATAGTCTCAGCAGTGGAATTGCCAGATCAAAAGACACATCCATTTTTAGTTTTCTGAGGAGATTCTGTACTGTTTTCCACAGTGGCTGCACCAGTCTGCATTCCCAGCAACAGTGCACTAGGGTTCCCTTTTCTCCACAACCTCATCAGCACTTATTGTTTGTGGATTTGTTTATGATGGCCACTCTGACCAGTGAGAAGTGGTATTCATTGTGGTTTTAATTTGCATCTCTCTGATGGCTAGTGATGCTGATCATCCTTTCATATGTCTCTGGGCCCTCTGTATGTCCTCCATGGACAAGTGTCTGTTAAGTCCTACTCCTGGAGTGGAGTCATGTGAGTTCTTTATATACTTTTGGTTATCAAACTCTTATCCAAGATATGATTTGCAAATATATTTTCCCATATAGTTGGTTTACTTTTCATTTTGCTAATGATTTCTTTAGCCATGCAGAAGCTTTTTATTTTCATGAAGTCCCATTTGTTTATTCTATTATGTTCCTTGCCTTAGGAGACCTATTAGTGAAAATATTGCTGCGTGGAGTATCTGAGATTTTGCTGCTCATGTTCTCTTCTAGGAGTTTTATGGTATCATGACTTACATTTACATCTTTTACCCATCTTGAATTTTTTGTGTGTGTGTTGTAAGTTGGTGGTCGAGTTTCATTTTTTTGCATGTAGATGTCCAGATCTCCCAACACCATTTTTTGAAGAGACTATTTTTATTCTGATTTATTATTCTGCCCCTTTTTTAAATGTTAAATGACCATAGAGACTTCAGTTTATTTCTTGGCTCTCTATTCTGTCCCATTGATCTATGTATCTGTTCTAATGCCAGTACCAGCCTGTTTTGATTACCGTGGCCTTGTAATATATTTTGATGTCAGGTATGGTGATCCCTCATACTTTTTTCTTCTTCCTCGAAATTGCTACAGCTATTCAGGGTCATTTACAGTTTCATATAAATTTTTGAAATGTTTGTTATATATCTGTGAAATATGCCATTGGTACTTTAATAGGGATTGCATTGAATCTGTAAGTTGTTTTGGGTAGTATGGACATTTTGATGATGTTAAGTCTTCCAGTCCATGAACATGGTATATCTTTCCATGTATTTGTTTCTTCCTTAATTTCTTTCATCAGTGTTGTGTAGATTTCTGACTACAGGTCATTTACATGCTTGGTTAGGTTTATTCCTCGCTACTTTATTTTTCTTATTGCTGTAGCAAATGGGATTTTTCCCCTGATTTCTGTTTTTGATATATCATTTTAAGTGTACAAAAATGTTTTTGATTCTGAATATTGACTTTGTATATTGCTGTTTTGCCATGTTCATTTATTAAGTTGAGTAGGTTTTTAGGTGCAGTCTGTAGGGTTTTTTTAAACTTTTTTGTTGCTGTTGTTCACATACAATTAACTCCATTTTTCTCCCACCAATCCCCCCAGCCACCCCACTTCCCACTCTTGATTCTACTCCCCTATGATTTTGTTCATATGTCCTTTATAGAGTCCCTGAAAACCCTTCCCTCCTTTTCGCCCATTATCTTCTCCCACCTTCCCTCTGGTTACTGTTAGTTTGTTCTTAATTTTGATGTCTCTGATAATATTTTGCTTGCTTGTTGGTTTTCTTGATCATGTTCCACTTATAGGTGAGATCATATGGTATTTTTCTTTCACTGCCTGGCTTACTTCACATAGCAAAATGCTCTCCAGTTCCATATGTACTGTTGCAAAAAGTAGGAGCGCCTTTTTTCTTTCAGCTGCATATTATTACATAGTGTAAATGTACAATAATTTTTTCATCTATTCATTTACTGATGGGCACTTAGGCTGCTTCCAGGACTTGGCTATTGTAAATTTTGCTGCAATCAACATTGGGGTGCACAGGTTGTTTGGGATTACTGTTTCAGGGCTCTTAGGATATAATCCCAGCAGTGGAATTGCTGGGTCAAAAGGTGGTTTCATTTTTAGTTTTCTGAGGAAATTCCATACTATTTTCCACAATGGTTGCACCAGTTTGCATTCACACGAACAGTGCACTAAGGTTCTCTTTTCACTACAATTTCTCCAACACTTGTTTGCTGATTTGTTCATGATAGCTATTCTGACTGGTGTTAAGTGGTATATCATTGTGGTTTTAATTTGCATCTCTCTGGTGGCTAGTGATACTGAGCATCCTGTCCTATGTCTCTGGTCCTTTGGTATGTCCTCCTTGGAGAAGAGTCTGTTGAGGTAATTACCCATTTTTTAATTGGGTTGTTTGTCTTTCTGGAGTGGACTCCTGTGAGTTCTTTATATATATATCTTGGAAATCAAACCCTTGTCTAAGGCATCATCCACAAATATGTTTTCCCATATGGTTGGTCCTCTTTTCATTTTAATGATAATTCCTTTAACCATGCAGAAGCTTTTTATCTTGATGAGATCCCATTTGTTTATTCTTTCCTTTATGTGCCTTGCTCTAGGGACATATTGTTAAAAATATTGCTGCGTGGAATATATGAGATTTTCCTGCCTATGTTTTCCTCTACGACTTGCATGGTATCATGACTTATATTTAAGTCTTTTATGCACATTGAATTTATTTTCCTATATGGTGTAAATTGCGTATCAAATTTCTTATTTTTTTTTTGCATTTGGCTGTCCAGATCTCCCAACAGCATTTTTTGAAGATGTTATTTTTACTCCATTTTATGCTTCTGCCCCCTTTCTTGAATATTAGTTGACTATGGAGACTTGGGTTTATTTCTGAGCTCTCTTCTCTGTTCCATTAATCTATGTGTTTGTTTTTATGCCAGTACTAGACTGTTTTGATTACAGTAGCCTTGTAGTGTAGTTTGATATCAGGTACTGTAATACCTCTTTCTTTATTCTTCTTTCTCAAAATTGCTGCAGCTATTCTGAGTCATTCATGGTTCCATAAAAATTTTTGAAATGTTTGTTTTATACATGTAAAATATGTCATTCATACTTTAATAGGGATTTCATTGAATCTATAAATTGTTTTGGGTAGTATGGACATTTTGATGATGTTAATTCTTCCAATCCATAATCATGGTCCATGCTTTCATTTGTTTGTGTCTTCTTTTTTCTTTCTTTAGTGTTGTGTAGTTTTCTGAGCACAGGTCTTTTACCTCCTTGGTTAAGTTTAGTTCTAGGTACTTTAATTTTCTTGCTGTTATATCAAATGGGATATTTTTCCAGATTTATGTTTCTGATATTTCACTGTGGCTGTATAAAAATGCCTTCAATCTGAATATTTACCTTGTACCCCACTGTTTTGCCAAATTCACTTATTAGGTCAAGTTGTTTTTTGGTGGAGCCTATAGGATTTTCTACATACCCTATCATGTCATCTGCAGATGACAGTTTTACTGTTCTTTCTAATTTGGATGCCTTTTATTTCTTATTCTTGTCTGATTGCTATGGCTAAACCTTCCAATGTGTTGAATAGAAGTGGTTAAAGCTGGCATCCTTGTCTTGCTACTGATGTTAGTGGGAAAGCTTTTAGTTTTTGCCCATTGAATATGATGTTGTTTTTAAGTTTTTTGTATATGGCCTTTATTATATTGAGGTATGCTCCTCTACTTCCACATTGCTGACTGTTTTTATCATAACTGGGTGCTATACCTTACCAAATGCTTTCTCCATATCTTAGCTATGATCATGTGATTTCTGTCTTTTATTTATTTAATGTGATGTATTATGTTTATTGATTTGTGAATGTTACCATCCCTGCATTCCTAAGATGAATCCTACTTGATTATAGTGTATGATCTTTTTGATGTATTGCTGGGTGTGCTTAGCCGATATTTTGTTGAGGATTTTAGCATCTATGTTCATCAACAATATAAGCCTGTAGTTTTCTTTCTTTGTTGTATTTTCCCATGGTATGGGGATGATGCTGGCCTTATACAAATAGTATGGTATTTTTCCCTCTTATTGGATTTTTGGGATAGTCTGAGAACTATAGGGGTTAGTTCTTCCTTAAATGGTTTGTAAAATTCTTCTGTGTAATGGTCCAGTCCAGGGCTTTTGTGTGAAGAGAGTTTTTATTACTGCTTCAATTTCATCTTCTGTTATCTGTCTGTTTAAGCTTTCTGCTTATTCTTGGATCAGTTTTAGAATATTTTATTTTTCTAGAAATTTTTCCATTTCACCCAGGTTTTCAAATTTCTTGGCATGCTGTTGTTCATGATAATTTCCCACAGTCCTTTGTATTCCTGTGGTCTTAGTTGTAATTTCTCCTCTTTCATTTGTGCTTTTATTTATTTGGGTTTTCTCTCTTTTTTTCTTGATAAATCTTGTTAAAGGTTTGTTGATTTTGTTTATCAATGCAAGGAACCAGCCTCTGGATTTATTGATCCTTTGAATTTCTTTTTTTTTTTTTAGTCTCTATATCATTTAATTCTGCTCTGATTATTTCCTTTATTTTACTTGCTCTGGCCTTTTTTGCCATTGTTCCTCCAGTTCTTGTAGATGTACGGTGTGGTTGTTTATTTGAAGTGTTTCTGTGTCATTTACATAGGCCTGTACTAGTATAAACTTCCCTCTCAAGACTGCCTTTGCTGTGTCCCATACGTTTTTAACTCTTCTGTGTTCATTTTCATTTGTTTCCAGAAACTTTTTGATTTCTCTTTTATCTTAATCTTAAATAAAAGACAAATACCATGTGATCTCACCTTTAACAGGAACCTAAGCAACTAAACAAACAAGCAAGCAAAATATAACCGAAGACATTGAAATAGAAAATGGGATGACAGTATCCAGAGGGGAGAGGGGAGGGAATTTCAGGGAAAAAGGGAGGGGATTATAGGAACAAGTATAAAGGACACATGGACACAAACTAAGGGGGGTGGAAATGGGAGGGAGGTGGAGAGCACTGGGGGGGTGGACTGGGACAGGAGTAAAAGACAGAAAACTGTACTTGAATAACACTTAAAATTAAAAAAAGAAGAAAAAATCTTAACCTATTCATTGTTTAATAGTATGCTATTCAGTCTCCATGAGTTTGAATATTTTTCAAAAATTTTTTGAGGTTCGTTTCAAGTTTCAAGCCCTTGTGGTCAAAGAAAATGCTTTCTATGATTTCAATTTTCTTGAATTTGTTGAGGTTTGTTTTATGTTCTCTTATGTGGTCTATCTTTGAAAATGCTCCATGTGAATTTGAGAAGAATGTGTATATTCCTTCAGTTAAGTCCATTTGATTGAGTGTGCATTCAGTTCCACAATGTCCTTGGAAGATTTATGCATTGTTGACAGTGGGGTATTAAAATCCCCTCCTATAATTGTGATTCCAGTTATATCATTCTTGAAGTCCTCCAAGACTTTCCTCATGTATTTGTGTGCTTCTATGTTTTGTGAATATATGTTTACGATATTTATGTCTTCTTGATGGTTTCCTCCCTGAGTATTATGAAGTGTCCTCCTATGTCTCTTTTTATGGCCTTTGTTTTGAAGTCTGTTTTTCAGATATGAATATTGCTACCTTGGTTTCTTTTGACTGTCCATTTGCTTGGAATATTCTTTTCCAATCCTTCACTTTCAGTCTGTGTAGATCTTTTGTTCTAAGTGCGGTCTCTTATAGGCAGGATATGTTTTCTTATCCATCCAGCTATGGTATGTCTTTTGACTGAAGCATTTAATTCATTTACATTTAAGGTTATTAATGATAGGTACTTATTCATTGCCATTTTACTTCCTTCACACCTGTGTTCCACTCTCTCACACTTTTTCTTCCTTTCTCTAAAGCAGTCTCTTCAGCATATCTTGCACTGTTCACTGTGTGGAGGTGTATTCTTTGAAACTTCTTTGCCTGGGAAACTCCTTATTTTACCTTCCATTTTAATTGAGAGCCTTACTGGATAGGGTAGTCTTGGTTGGAGGCCTTGGTTTTACATTACTTGGAATATTTCTTGCCATTCCCTTCTGGCTTGTAATGTTTCTGTTGTGAAGTCAGCTGCTAGCCTTATTGGGGCTCACTTGTATGTTACTACTTGTTTCTTCCTTGCTGCCTTAAGATTCTGCCTTTGTCTTGGAATTGTGCCATTTTAATTATGATGTTCCTTGCAGTGGGCCTCTTTGTGTTCCTCTTGGTTGGAACTCCCTCTGCTTCCTGGACTTGTGTGGCTTTTTCTCTCATGAAATTAGGGAATTTTTCCATCATTACTTTTTTCAAACATATTTTCTATTCCTTGACCCTCTTCTTCTCCTCCTTCTGGTTTCCTTATATAATAAAATATAATTCCATATCTGTAATATCCATACAGATATTATTCCATTTCATGTTGTCCTGAATTTTCCTTAATCCCTTTTCATTCTTTTGAGTCTTTTTTTTCGTTTTCTTGCTCTTTTTGGGAGTTTTTTTTTCTACCTTTTCTTCCATCTCGTTGATTCAATTCTCTGCTTTATCTAGCCTGCTTTTGATTCCTTGTATTGTGTTCTTCAATTCAGAAATTATGTTTTTCATTTCCTCTTGGCCCTTGTTGATTGTTTCTATGTCATTTTTATGCTGATATAGCTTACAGTAAATTCCTCATAGTTTCCCTGTAGTTTTTGGTAATTTGCATTGAGCTCATTGAGCATCCTTATAACCATTGTTTTGAACTCAGTATCTGATATTTGACTTGCCTCTATTTCCTTTAGCACTCTTTTTGAGGATTCTGCCTTTCCTTTCAATTGGGGGTTGTTTCTTTGTCTTCTCATCATTTGTATGTGTGTTCTTGTTTGCCTCTGCTTCTTAAATTGATCTGTTTTTATTTTCTGACTTTGTGGTGTGAACTTCTATGGTAGGAGACCTGTGAGATTCAGTGGTGCAGTCTCCTTGATCTCCTGAACTTGATGCTCTTGGGATGCCCTTTATGCCATTTATGTTGGCTCCCTGGATGTAATTGGGTTTTGATTGTTTTGGAGTCATTCTTTGATGGATCCTTCCCTCCAGTTGGTGGACTGAGGGTCACTCCTCCCACCACATCTTGTGTTTTCCTGTGCATGTATTACCAGAACAAAACTACAAAGCCCAGGAAACAAACCTACAGCCACCAAAAATATCTCCCCCCACCCATAATCCCTCTATCAACAAGAAATGAACCATTATTAATAAGGGTGTGAAGAGTTAAAGACTGTTATAGAAAATGACAGAAATAAACTATAGTATAAATTCTAGTGACTTAATATGCACAAACTTGCTGGACAAGAAATGAAAGCTAGAAAGCTATGCAGGACAAAAAATATCACTAATCATGGAGAAGACCACAGTGGATTTTGTCTACATCACCTCTAGTATTTGCCAGTGTTTTTTTTTTTTTCTGGGTCCACCTCTGGTGATGTCATATGTTGATTTCTCATGACCTTAGGCATTCTGCTCTGAGACTGCCAGGAACCTACTGTCTGTGGTTGTTTCCTTCAGTTGTTAATCTCATCATTCAGCACTCAACAGTGAGGGTTATGGCCCATAGGGTGGGGCAGAATCCCTTCTGGAGTTGGGGCTATTGTTTCCCCTCAGGCTGCCACTGGTCAGAGAAGAGTGATTTGCTGCTGATGGGGGATGACTCAGCACCAGGATACCAGTAGCTATTCTCTCAGTTCTCTCCCTAAGGCCTTCATCCCTAGTCTCTCTTCAGGCATCTCTTAAATGTGGATATATAACTCTAAAACATTGTGAGGATGACTGAGATAGATAAAAGAAGAAACACAATGCCTGTCACACAGATGATATTCTATGCTAGTTAGTACTCTTCAATCAAATTGTAGATGCCTTGTCTTTCCAGCTTCACTTCCCCTACAAAGAAATAGAGTTAGTTGATGAAGAAAGATAATAAACCAAAGCTTTAATTACAAAAGATACCAAAACAATTCTATTGGGTGATGGAGTATAGAATCCAAAGCAATGTTGACTCACCTGGTAAAAAATCCTGCATGAGGAAGGATAAAGCAGATATCTCCAGGAGATATTAGAAGAATGAGAGAAAGAAAAGGTAATGGACAAATTCACTCTGGAATCCTTGTCTTTTGTATTGGCCCCATAAGAAACCAAAGGTATTCACATCCCATAAACAAAGGGAAATTCGGCTAATGGATCAATCCCAATGAAATAACTTGATCAAGAAGAGTAACAATTTTCTTATACTCCCCTAAGGAGTGTCCAGAATTCAGAATGCTACAGTGACTAAGGTCAATATAAGCATGGATCCAGAGAAACATTGGTTTAAACCCCAGATCTTCCACTCATTTTCTATGGACCTTGGGCAGGTCACTTTCCTCCTCTGAGCCTTGGAGTTCTCATTGGTAAGAAATAATACATATTGTGTGTATTACACAAGACAATGCATGTAAAGCACTTAGCACAATGCCAAGTACATAGTCAATAACCTATAAATGTTCATTTATAGAAACAGGTTCATTCTTCCCTGTTTCTATCACATTACATTCCACTCTATTTTACAGAAAGGAACTCCTTTTTAAATTTTTTTAATTTATTTTTTCACTTTTATTTTTATTGAATTAATTGGGGTGACATTGGATAACAAAATTATATAGGTTTCAGGTACATAATTCTATAATACATCATCTGTGTGTTGTACTGTATGTTCATCACCCCAAGTCAAGTCACCTTCTATTACCTCTTATCCTTCTTTTACCCTCTTCTACATCCCTTCATCCCCTTTTTCCTCTGGTAACCACCAAACTGTTGTCTGTGTGTATGAAATTTTTTGGCTTAATCTCCACTTTTTCACCCAGCCTCCAACTACTCTCCCTTCTGACAGCTGTCAGTCTGTTTTCTCTATCTATGAGACTGTCTCTGAGGCTGTCATGAAAATGAATCATCATCTCTAATTTTATTTTCATTCAAATTGTCATTGAAGTCTCCCCTATATTAGGTTATGTAGGCCCCTACAAATATGGCTCAATTTAAAAGTTGAGAGACAAGAAGTATTTGTCAGTAGAAAACACAACAAATTAAAAGTTTTTCCACTAATTAGCACACTATTTTTCTGGCCTATGTTTATACATAATGAATGAAGAACTTGGGCCCAAGTATCCCTTCCATTTTTAAACTTACATGAAACTAATGATGAAAGCTGGTAGTGAAATACAAGTCACAACCTTAACTATCAAGAAAAATGTCATGGACCTGTGAATATTCAAGGCACCTCAAAAGGTCAACTAGTTTACTTAATGCTAGACTGATATAAGTCCAATACCTAGATGGAGATCTCCTACTTTACTTGTTGGCTATTTATAAGGTTTATTTTTGCTGAAAGTAAGCTGCTGTAATTCATATGCATAGAAAAAATAATGTGCAGATAACATGGATATATAATTGTCTCTATGTGGATGGAATGAATCAACCTATATTCAGAGACATGATGATGAGTACTTTGGTATGGAATGGTTTGAGGTAATTATAAAAGGGGACACAAAATGAAATAATTCTATTTAATCTAAAATATCAATATAGGCTATCTCTAGAGCTGATGATATTTTTTCTTACCATCAAACCTATGTAGTTAGGTTTTGATTCTGTATTTTGAAAGATGAAACATAACAGGATTTACAAAACTTTACAAAAATGCATACATATGTGCATGCTCACATATATTCTTCTTCTCCTAAAGGAGATAGGGTCTATCTCTCAAATTACACCACTTTGATGTGATTCCAAGGAGACCTGGTATTATCTTCACCCAGCAAGCAAAGCAATCTATCAATACTACCAAGGGTAGAGCTTCTAGGAGGCCAAAACTTACAGAAGGCTATTAAAGGGCAAATTCAAATCATCAAGGTCAAGGACAGAATGGGGAAATGGTTGCCTCCATCTTCCTAATCCAGAATAAAAGCAAAAGCTTCTTCAGACTACTAAAGAAAAGACCAAATACCTCCAGAAGAGTTCACCCTTCTCCTTGTACCACATATCATAATGTAATACTTTCTATCCACAGGAAAATAATCCAATATTATACATAATCACTTACCTTAAGAAGTTTATAATCCAGCCAGAATTCCATTCATGCACAGAGAAGCAGGAACTATAGAGGCTAGAAAGTATCTGTAGACATCATCCAGTGGTTTTCACACTCTTTAATAGAGCTTTCAGGATCCTACAAAAGGGCCTCAAACCAACATTAAGAAGGGTTCTTAGGCTTTTTTGTTGTTGCTGTTCACAAAAGACTCTAGGTTTATAGCCTTGTTTTCTTCATGAAACTCCTTTTGGGGGGTCTATTTTATATATTGAATTTCTACAGATTTTGTTAGTAAATTTTCCATGACCAAAACACAGATTGAAATCCATAGCTCTGATGCAAATTTTTCATTTATAAAGAAATAAAGGCCCAAAGTGGTCTGGCAATCCATTTGTGGTTTTGCTGCAAGTGTTTAGGCAAGTCATGAAGTGTTGAAGATAATACATTTGCCTCCCACTATCTCTGCCATGCCCAAGTGGCAAATAAGTGCTGCAGGCAAATCATGTGGGTGGGCATAATCCCAGGGGCTGGAGGGGGACTTGTTAAACAAGCATCTCTTCATAGGAGAAATTGGACTTAAACTGGGCTATGGCCTATAGGTAGGATTTCAAGAGTTGGAAGGAAAAGGTTTCTGGCAGAGGTAGAGTCTGAGTAGAGGTACAGGGAACACTGATTTATTCAGAATGCACTTCCAGCCATTTTTTTGTGGTAATGGTGTCAGTTACCTATGTCTTCTGTATACAATTTTTTTTATTCTTATTCTGACAAAAACTGTTCTTACTTACCCTTTTAGAATGGTATCAGTACTGGAGGATGAAATTAGTTTTAGTATGAGCCCTAATAACCTGCAGTTTTGACAATTGGCATGATCAACTAGTTCTTATTTTTACCTGGAATAATAATCTTGGAAATAAAATATTAATTTTTTATATGCAGTAGCCTGCAGAGGTTTTTGATCATATATGAATAGACTTCTCTCATAATATCTGGGTTCCCATTGTCTGCATAAATTATGTTTAATTGTCATGACTGCAAAAACCATTTTTCCTGAAAGACATTGTATCTCTATTACTATTTACAAGATACAAAAGAAAGGAAGGGATTAATGTTGCCTTTGGTGTAAATAGTATCAAGGAAGATTATAATGAATTGTTCTTGGTTAAAAGAAAGAATGTTGGGGGTTAATATTATTGTTCATTAACTATTAGTACATACCTATGGCCTAAGTATAGTAGGACCATTCATTACAACAGTGTCTCTCACTATAAAAAGCAAGTAATACTGGGGAGATGACTTACCAAATGTCACACCACAAATAAATTACTGTCAGAATTACAACCTTAGCCTTTTGATTCTCAACAAAACTTCCTCTTCCCCCTAAAATTAGAAACCAACACCAAGGAAAAAAACTCAATAACACTCAAACTCATGGAGATTGAATAGCATGCTAATTAAACAATGAATGGGTTAAGAAAGAGATCAAGGAAAAAATCAAAAAGTTTCTGAAAACAAATGAAAGTGAACTCACAACAGTACAAAATTTATGGGACACAGTGAAGGCTGTCCTGAGAGGGAAGTTCATAGCAATACAGGCCTACCAAAAAAAAAAAAAAAAAGATACAAACATTTCAAATAAACAACCTAACCCTACATCTACAAGAACTCAAGGAACAACAAATAAAGACCAGAACAAGTGGAATGAAGGAAATAACCAAGATCAGAGTAGAATTTAATGATATAGGGATGAAACAACAATTATAAAGATTGATAAATCTAGGAGCTGGCTCTTTGAAAAGATGATCAAAATTGACAGCCTTTAAAGAGACTCATCAAGAAATTAAGAGAGCAGACCCAAATAAACACAATAAAAAATGAAAGAGGAGAGATTACAACTGATACCACAGGAAGAAATAAAAAGGACTGTAAGAAATTATTTTCAAGAACTATATGCCAAAAAATTTAAAAACTTAAGTAAAATGGACAAATTTCTAGAAAAATATAATATTTCAAAAGTGAATGCAGAAGAATCAGAAAGCCTTAACAAGCCAATAACAACAGAAAAAAAATCAAAGCAGTAATAATAAAACTCCCAGCACACAAAAACACTGGACCAGTTGGCTTCACAGGAGAATTTTACAAAATATTTAAGAAAGAGCTAACTCCTATTCTGCACAGACTATTTCAAAAAATCCAAGAAGGTGGAAGACTTCCAAACTCTTCTTATGAAGTCAGCATCATTCTAATCCCAAAATCAGATAAAGACATAAAAAAGAAAGAAAGCTACAGGCCCATATCACTCATGAACATAGACACTAAAATCCTCAATGAAATATTGGCAAATCTCATTCAGCAACACGTTAAAAAGATTATACACCATGATCAAGTGGGATGCATCCCAGGAATGCAAGGTTGATACAATATTCACAAATCAATAAATATATTACATAACATAAACAAAAGGAAAGACAAAAATCACATGATCTTATCAATAGATATGGAAAAATCATTTCATAAGGTACAGCACCCATTTATGATAAAAACTCTCAGCAAAGTGGGAATTGAGGGAGCATTCCTCAACATAATAAAGACCATATATGAGAGATCTGCAGCCCACATCATACTCAATAGACAAAAACTAAAACATTTCCCACTAAGATCAGGAACAAGACAAGGTTGTCCACTTTCACCACCTCTATTCAACATAGTATTGGAAGTCCTAGCCACAGAAATCAGAGATGAAAAGGAAATAAAAGGCATCCAAATTGGAAAGGAGGAAGTAAAACTGTCATTGCTTGAATATGATAGTATACATAGAAAACCCTACAGATTCCACCAAAAAACTACTCGACCTAATAATTGAATTTAGCAAAACAGCAGTATACAAAGTCAATATTCAGAAATGAAAGGCATTTTTGTATACCAACAATGAAACATCAGAAACAGAAATCAAGAAAAAAATCTCATTTGATATACCAACAAGAAAAATAAAGTACCTAAGAATAAACTTAACCAAGGAGGTAAAAGACCTGTACTCAGAAAACTACACAACACTGAAGCAATAAATTCAAGAAGACAGAAAGGAATGGAAACATGGACCATGTTCATGGATTGGAAGAAATAACATAATCAAAATGGCCATATTACCCAAAGCAATTTATAGATTCAATGCAATCCCTATTAGAGTACCAATGACATATTTCACAGACATAGAACAAACATTTTAGAAATTTATATGGAACCATAAATGACCCCAAATAGTTCCACAAATTTTGAGATAGAAGAACAAAGTAGGAGGGATCACGATACCTGACATCAATCTGTATTACAAGGCCACAGTAATCAAAACAGTCTAGTCCTGGCATTAGAACAGATACATAGATCAGTGGAACAGAATAGAGAGCCAAGAAATAAACCCAAGTCTCTATGGTCAATTAACATTTGACAAAAGGGGAAGAAGCATAATTTGGAATAAAAATAGTCTCTTCAACAAATGGTGTTGGGAGATCTAGACATCTACATGCAAAAAAAATGAAACTCCTTCACCAACTTACAACACACACACAAATAAATTCAAGGTGGGTAAGATATAAATATAAGTCATGATACCATAGATTTGCACATGATTCAGAAACCTAGAAACACAGAAAAGTCAGTGGTATAGTTCTATTCCAAGTCAAATGCCAGAGAATAAGAATACTCAATAGTGTAAATTCTAGTCCAAAATCAGGGCATGCTTGAGACACAAGAAGAGACAATATTTCAGTTCAAGGTTGAAAGCAGGAAAATTTGAGGTTAATCTCAATCAGTTGGGCAGGAGGAGTTTCCTCTTACTAAGGGAAGGGTTAGACTTTTTGTTCTTTTCAGATATTCAGCTGATTGGATGAAGGCCACTCACATTAAGAAAGACAATCTGCTTTCCACAATCTACCAAATAAAATGTTAATATCATCCAAAAATACCATTACAGACACACTCAAGCTAATGGTTGATCAAATATCTGGGCACCTATGGTCCAGTCTTGATACATAAAATTAACCATCACAGTAGGGATAAGGCAAAGTCTTATCTCGTTACAGGAGAGTCTTCTCTCTTTCCTCTCAGAGGTGGACCAGTATCTCCAAGAAAGTAAGGTTCATTTTTAAGATGATCTAGACTGAATGTAGTTTACAAGACCAGAATTCCTATAAAGATATTTCTAGGGACTGAGGATACCATGATCCTAACTCTATACATAGGGGAAGGGTATTAAATTATTGGTTGGAACTGCCCTCAGTCTTTTTTCAAATTTTCTTTTATTTAGACTGGTCCTACCTAGTATTGTCCTCTCTGTTGGTGCTTAGGCAGTATTTGAAGCATTAAGGGTATGAGGATATCAGATAAAGGAGCCATGAGCTGTGGGAAAAAACATGGAACAGTAGCTGTAGATAAAGGTAGAATACAAAAGCAGAATATAAGAACATGTCAAAAATAGTCAAATTCCAGTGGGTTCATGAAAAACTTCAGGTCAGAATAAAATAAAAGATCATAATCAGGCAAAGAATAAATAAAAGATTCCAGAATCTAGAGAGAGGGCAAGGAAAGTCCAAGGAAAGAGTCAGAATAGTAGAGGCTGACACAGAGATCCAAGACAAGGAATCTTGGAAAACACCTTGTCTCCAACAGGAATCCTCTCAGACTTTTTCACTGGAGCCTGGGGACCTGTTTGACAGGATCTGGCCATTCCAGTACCAATATGGCTGCAAATCACAGAATCGGGATCTTTCTCAAAAGAATCTGCCAAAGACTCTGATAAATCTACCAGAGTCTGGAGGTTGGAAACAGATTTCACTGGCAGGTGGGAGAATTCCAAAGAGAAGCCCAAGAAGGAAGGAGACAGTAAAGAATTTCAAAGTAATTAAGTCCTGATTGTAACAAATCTTCCCCAATCTCAAGGATGGGTTTAATAAAGAGAGTCTCTGTAGTATTGGAATTAAGCTACATAAATGCCAAACAATAAGACGATATAAAATGATAGTCTTTCCACCATTAAAATCCATAGCAAAATCCTGCTCCAGTAAAATACTTCCAATAAATACCATAACAATTAACATATTTTTCCTAAACTTTAGCCAAGTTTGAAAGCCCTTAATCCTTTGCATGTGATTGTAATTTTGGAACTACTCTAAGCCTTTCTTTCTCACAGTGATGAATCTTCTAGTTTTCATACCCCTAGTCTGTGACAATTACAGTATAAAATATATAGGTATTAGTTGCAATGTTTTATCTGGAATGATGAATGAGAGTACTCATTCATTCATCCATTCAACACATATATTGAATTTCTACTATATGCAGGCATTTTTCTAGGCATTAGAGACATAGCAGTTGGAAAACCACATAAAAATCACCATTCTCATAAAGTTTGTGTCCTTGCAATGCTTAATGTTGTTTTGAGGGCTTAATGATGAGGACTTTTGACCTATTCTGGTACACACATGAAAAGTCAGCCTTCCACTGTAATAGAAGCTCTTTTCTCCCTATCTGTATTTTAATGGTATAATGGAGTATCTGGGTCCTAGAAAAGTACTCTTATTCTCTATCAAGTATGAAAAGTTGGCATAAATAGAAATCTGAGTATGCCTTAGAACATCCAATTCCTACAGTATAAATATAGTATCTTTCCTCACTAATTCCTTAGACTCTTATATACTCCAAAATGCACATCTAAGCTCTACTCACCAAGCTCATTGGCCTTTTGAAACCAGAAACCATAGAGCCATTATTCAGAATCTATAAATATTTACTGAGTACCTATCAAATGCCAAATAGACACACTTATATATTATTCTATTTATTTCTCACAACAGATCTGTAAGAGAAGCAGAATAGTTATTCTAAACTTTCCTAGACTTCTGGTTTCCCAGCAATATATGTTAATAACTTATCCAAGTACTTATAAGCTAGTTAAATAGCCCATTTGGACATGAAAATATTTTTTTGACTCCATGGGCCTTGCTCCCTAGTGTCCTTATGGGGAATATTTTTTCCCTATCAATTTCCCTATGTGCATGAAACATGGCCACAAACACAGCACACGTGGTATCTTTAATCCTTCAGCTATATTCAATCATCTTGACTATTCAGTAGCTATTATTTCCTATAGATTCCACATTTGTATGGGAACACCAAGAGGGTACAGAGCGGTAGTGGAGGTAGTGAAAGATTCATTCACTAACATGTGACTGAAAGTCTGTACTTTTGTCCCTATTCATTTTGAAATTGGAAAATTGAAGATCAGGATAGTTTTGAAATAGAGATTAATGCAAAAACAGATGAAACATAAGAGTCTCAGATATCTGTATGAATGGTGAAATGTATTAATATTCTGCTTTGCCATTGATTGTTGGAGAAAACTTTCAGTTTTGACATGGCCATATGGAGTTACATAGAGGCACCTACACTGATCATCTGGAGGATTTTCTGTGTTGGGTTTTTTTGTGTTTTTTGGTTTTTTTTCTTGTTGTTGATTTTTACTTGCCTGTCACATTTTCTGTGTGGGATGTCACGGTGGACACAATTTAATGTTGCAAATCCAGAGGTTATTTTCATCACCAAGTCAGTTCTCAATTATGTGTAAGAATAGGATAGCCAGGAAAACAAGAGAAAGGGATAAGTGACAGATAATTCTCCATAGCCCAGTAGAAATAATAGCTTGTTCCTACCACAACCCATAGCAGACATTTCCTTAAAGCTTCAAAGAATGAGAAAGTAAACTTATTTTTTGTCAGTTCATTCCATCCTCTTGTGACCCTGTGGTGGAAGTCATAATACAGAAGATAAAGACCACAAAGGACAAAAGTGAATGGAAATCATCCATCAAGTAGCCTGAAGTATCAGGTGACTAGATAAAAATCCCCAGAAGAGTTGAGAATTGACTGCTGTTGTAAGTGGAAAATCACAGATGCAGTTAGATTATTTACTATTTTGCAGTAGAGAATTTTTCATCAGTGTCTGAACCCTTGAAACATGAATAATGAGAAAACATTTTCAATAAATAACCTAAGCTGATTTTACAGGGATGTGAATCAGGTCCCCACTCAAATACAAAAGGGAAGAACATAGGAGAGAGCTGTACCTTTAAATTCAGTCATTGTCAAAGTCAAAGATGAATTGCCCATCAGGCTCCAGAAATTCCTTTTTCTTTTTCTGACTCTGCAAAAATATTTCTAGCTCATCTTTTCATGTTGCTAGTGTATTGTCAGCACTGGATGAACAAGTTGTCTGTAAGCCCAAGAATGGGCCCCAAGAATGTCACTCAGGTAGTGTTCCTTTCAGACCCCAGGGTATTACATTACCTTCTGTATTATTCATCACATCTTTCTGGGGAGTTTGAACAGAGAATTTTTTAGCTCAAGGGTTATTTCCTTCCAAAGCCTTTAGGACTCCAGGTTCTCAAATAGCCCAGGCCCTCTCATTCCCCACCCTTAAAAGTCTGTTTTCAATTTCATCACCTTTGTCCTGAATGAGAAATAATATTACTTCTTTGACTAAGTCCCTCATCTCTTAAACAATTGGTCTAAAAATATGAGTATATATCTGGAAAATGGGAAATTCAGCACAATTCATGATTTAACAACCAGTACATTCATTCAGTATTAGATAAGAGTGATAGAATGAATTCAGTGTTGTATACAAAGTAGATTTACTTTTCTAAAATTCAAGGAATAAAAGTGTTTTTAGGCTGTAAGTTGTTTCAGAATACATGTAGGCATGCAAAAAGTGATAAACTTAGCTTATATGACAGAATTTAATCTCACCAATTTCAAATGCTCCATCTGCCTGCCCTTCCAAAAGTGAACAGATTCTAAAGAGGGGGAGCATAAGATGGCTACAATGACCACTCCCTGAAAACTTGCACTCTCTGGGCCTCCATTTCCTCATCCATAAAATGGGAGGATTATTTTATATTATCTTTAATATGCCTTCCCATGCTGACATTTCCTTATTTCAGTGTCACCTCCACAGGTCCCATGTCTATTTCCTAAATAGGACTACACAGACACTAAAAGAATTAGCTCCTTCTGTAAACTCAAAGCTTCTGATCATAATTTTATTCTCACTAAAACAATGGTGGACCTTGTTTGAAGTCCTGTGGTAGGTGAAATTCTAATATGAATCCCCTAGATTCCCAATCAGTGGTGTGTACACACCTTCTCACAATCATTAAATAAAAGGCTAATCTAGGTACTGCTATGAAGATATTTGCAGATGTAATGAAGGTACCAAATCAGTTGTCCTTAAGATAAGATGAGTATCTGGGTGGAACTGACTTAATTGCATAAGTTCTTCAAAACAGGAAGTTTTCTCTGGCTGGTGAGATAGAGGAAGTCAGTGATATATGGCTTGGAAGAAAGCTAACATTCATCTGGAAACTGTCTTTGGGGCCACATGTCAAGGAACTGGTGGCAACCAAATTCTTCTAAGAATGTCAATGACAATAGAAGATGAGAAATGAGCCCTGAGCCCAGATGAGAAATGGGGCCCTGGCCAAATACCTTGATAGTGCAGTGAGACCCTGAGCAGAGAATCCAGATGTGCTGTGCCCAGACTTTTGACCTAAAGAAACTGTGAGATAATAAATGTGTGTTGTATTAAGCCATTAATGTCATGGTGATTTTTATGCAGCAATAGAACACAAATATAGGACTTTAAGCCACAGAGTCTTGGTTCATGTTAATGTCTCCTTTGTTTTTTTGCTTTAAATTTTCCTTAGCTTGAGAATCATTTATTCTTCTTTATATTGCTTCTCTGAACAGACATGAGAAATACAGATAATAAATCTGTAAGTGGGACAACATTACATCACTTAGCCATAGCTACAACTACCTATCATAAGTGAAATTAAAGACATGAAAACCAGTAGTGTGAGAAGGTGCTCATCAAAATCATTCAAGGAATAATGAACAAAAGAAGTGGGAGGAGCCATCCCAGCTTAGATGCAGAAGGCTAGACTAAATGGCCTAATATTTCCCCCAAATTTCTTCCAGAATACTATAAAAAAGCGTAAAAGTTGATATGATTTGTAAGCTGTTTCTGCACATTCACAGTGATGGAGAAACCATTACCATCTAAAACTTCGAAGTGACTCAAACAACCTTAAGGAGGAATTAGATCAAGTATTATCATACCAATTTTGCAAAGTAGAAGAGTGGTTTCAATACATAGTTCTTGGAATTTGTTAGAAAAATAATTTCTCAGACGTGACCCCAGTATTACCGAATCAGAAACTTTGGAGGTGGAGTCCTGAAGTCTGTGTTTTAACAAGTCTTCCAGGTAACCCAATGGGTGTCCAAATTTGAGAATCACAGTTTTAATGACAGTCCATAGAACTGATTTTCAGTGGAGTCATCAAGTTTTCCTTTTTTCACATCACTACATATTTGCCAAGGAACCTGCCTAACAAACCCCCATAACACCTTGCCATAACTGCACTGGAAAATGCTGAGAAAAGGGAAGGGCTGCAGGGAGGACTAGCAACGATACTGGTAGAAAACATGAGAGAATGGATCTCTAACACTGACATGTGCTTAGTGTGACTCTTGGAAGGTCATCTAATGTCTCTGACTCAAAATATGGCACACAACAGGTGCTCAATAAATATCTAAGTACCTGTAAACCAAAGATAATAGTGCTGAGGGAGGCAGAGTATAGTGAAGGGAGTAGGAATAAGACATCTGAGATTGGGTTTTGGCTTTGACCTTTCACCTGGAACAAAGTACTTCCCAATTTACCTTCAGTTTCCTCAGCTATAAAATGGAGAGAGATTCTGATTACAAGATCTCCAAAAGCTCTGTTGATATCAACATAGTTTTGTTTAAAGTTCTGCACTGTGATACTGAGTTTAGTGAGCCAGACAATTTCTGTAATGATAGGACCATATAAACACAAAATCTCCTGTAGTTTCTGAATATGTTCTATAATGTGATTAATTTCCAGCACCAGTCAAATAACTATTTTTACTACTATAGGAGTTAGGTTAATCATTACTGTGTGGCAAGCCACCCTGCAACCACCCACCTGATTCAACACTGTCCCAGCCCATTAATAATTAGAGTATTCCATTGTCTGGTTAGTAGTAGCCAGCAGTCTTTCTTTGTGGTTGGAAGCTGTTTGGAGTATCTGGGAAACATTCACAAATGACTGAGGCAAGCATTTTGAACTCATTAGGGTTGTAGGGTTAGGTGAACTTCTTAATTTCCTTCAATCATTAGAAGGTGAAAAATACAGCAAAGGGTAAAGGAAAACCCTCAACACAGATCACCACAAAGGAAAGCAAGTAGTAAAAAGATGCCAGACAATGTGTAAATCTTCACTTACCATTAGCTGTGTGAACTTAGACTTTACATTTAACATCTCTGAGCCACAGACTCATCTGTGAAAAGGAAATAATACCATCTGCCTCATGAGGTTGTTCTGAGGAATAAATTAAAGAATGGACTATGTAAATAGCCCAATATAAAACCCAAAACAATCTGAAATAATCAGTCAATGAAAGAGGATATTATTATCCTACATTACCCCTTAATATGAAGGCAAATGGAGTTGTGAGATTCTGGTTGCCTACAACTTAATTGAACAAAGAAAGGGCTTGAGGCATACTTGCTACATACCCAGCTCCAAGCAGGGTACTGCAAGTCATAGCCAAAAAATGACAGATAGAATCACACAAAATTGAAACATTTGATCATTTCACTGACAAAATCACCTTGTTATGGTTTACCTAATATATGAGCCTATGTCTCATTTCACATAAAATCTGATCTTGTCACAAAATTATTGATGTGCAGGAAAATAATAACAATTATTATAAATTATTATAAATTATTATATATTATAAATACTTAAACAAATGCTGACTTAGATATAACACAAAATATGCAGCTTAGGAAGGCATAGTTGGTGGCTATAGAGGAAACAAATGAGCTGTCCTTTTGGGCTGTGTGACCTACTAAGATGCCCACACTTCTGTTTTTAATCCTCACCTGATGATATGTTTACTGACTTTAGAGAGAGAGGAAGGGAGAGAAAGAAAGAGAAACAAAGAGAGACATTAATGTGGGAGAGAAACATCTATCAGTTGTCTCCTTTACATGCCCCAACCAGGGATCAAACCCACAACCTAGGCATGTGCCCTGACTGGGAATTGAACCCACAACCTTTTGGTATATGGGACAATGCTCCAAGCAACTTAGCTACCCGACCAGGGCACCACACTTTTTAAACTGCTTTTTCAATATACCTTCCTTTTGGCCACCCATCTGGCTCTGCTCCCCTCCTTCCTGCCAGCTCAGTATAGGGGGGCAGTGGAAAACTTAGCCCCCATGGGAGAAGGCCCCCACTGGAAGACTGAAGGCTAAGGTGAGGAGTTCAGCACAATCATAATAAGGTTGAGGTGGGTAAAAGGCTTTGCTCCTTGAGATTTCATGAGCTTCATATCTGTGGGAACAAGCTGTCTCATAGAGCACATCTCTGCTGAGAAGAGGCAGCAACAGCAGATGACTCTTTCCAAGTCACAGTTATTATAATGCCTGTAAACTTTTCATTATAAAAATATATGCATATCCCCCAGAACCCTGATACTTCCACCTTCCTTGAGTGGTTGCTGGGTTTCACACCCACCAAATTAGATTCATTCCTACTTGTTCAGGCACAGGCAGTACAGGTCTCTTGGTGTTGGAGACAACAAAATCAACCAAAGGGATCAAACCCTGATAAATATAAGGAGAAATTGGGGTACATTCTCTGATGAAGGTTTCCAAAAAGTAGCTGCATCCCAGCTGATGATGAAATCAGTCTCATTCTTTTCCCCCACAACCTTCTTAGATGTAGCTTGTCTTTTGCCCTTGTCAAATTTGGGGTGGAGGTGGCACATTCCTGCTAAAGAGGATTAAGACCACTCCATTTTCAGCCTGTACACTCCTCATGCTCTTCTCTGAGGAAAGTGGGTAGCTGTCTGGCTGGCTCTCTCCACCAAGGAAGTTTGGCTGGCAGGCATCTCTGGGCACACATTTATATCACAAACATTTATGTAATGCTCACCATGTGGCAGGTGCTGCTCTAGGCACTATACACATAGTAATGCACCTATTATTTCCATAACAACCCTGTGCAATATGTATAGTTATTAAGTCCATATTACAGAAGAAAAATTTGAGGTACAGAAAAACGAAGTAATTTGCCCAAGGTCACAGAACTCATTAAGTGGGAGAACTGGGGTTTGACCAGGGAGTCTGACTCCAGAGCCTGTTCTCTGAATTACTATAATATCCTGTCCCTTCAAGTAAGACCTTTTAAAAAAGTAGAAGGAGACAGAGAGAAGGACAGAGACCTTACTCGGTGGTACAATCACATGTACTAGGGCTTGGATTGGGAGCCAGTAAAGATCTCTGCTATTAAATGTCTCCCCATTGCCCTGCTGAATCAGAGTTCATACTCTGCTCCCTCTTCTGAGGCATCCAAGCCTCTTTACAAATTGTGAACAAAATGTGGCAGTGGTAATACTGACATCATTAGTCAATAACACCAAGAACCAAAGCAAGTTATTATATTAAAAGCCAAGCACAGTCCTGAGAGTTTGGCTCCCTGTACACATGAACTGTGATGAAAGAGGGACTTTATAAAAGGTCTATGGCTAGCGGAGTTGCCCAAGGAGAAAATAGACCTGAGGATGACCATGTTGAGGATCCCTAAGTAGCCAGGCATTTCATACTAGGTAGGTAGTATGAAATATAGGTAGGTATATTTCATGAAAATACTAGGTACATGGGGCTGGTGGGGAGCAAGGCCCCACAAGGAAAAATAAGACTGCATTGAAGATAGACATTACCTTCTTGCTGTTTGGGGCCCCCAAAATGACTTCTTAAACTAGCCCCAAGTCAAACCTGATGAATAACAGCAAGGTCCTCTTCTGCAGGAGCAGAGGCCTTCAGGTTAATGAACAAGGCCCCTCATGACTGCGTGTCCAAACTCTAAGTTATCCCCTGCCTGGCTGTGATATTCTTTAGTAAAGTCTGCCCCCAGCTCATCCACCCTGTAGTGGCATTTGGGCATTTGAAAGAACAAAGCAACAGTAAAGCATCCGGATCATAAGGCACAAGAAAGCCTTAATGGTGTGAATAAGGCAGGGTTGTTGACTCTTGGCAGTAACAGGCAGACCCCTTAGGACAGCTTACAATTCAGATTCTCAGCTTGTGGTGGCTACCCATCCCACATGCCCAAACCACTCAGCTTTTATCATTATGATTAAGATTATGGTGAATCTCCCATTTATTATTTAATATATGCCAGACATTGTTATAAGTTTTTTACAAGTATTAACTCATGTAATCTTCATAGTAACTTTACCAAGGAGTTGTTATAATGAATGAAAAAAAAAAAAACCCGAAGCTCCAAGAAGTTAAGCACCTGGTTAAAAGTCACATAATTACTAAGAGGCAAATAGAGACTTTCTGTCTGTCTCCAAAGTCACATTCTCTGTTCCTAAAATACAATGGGGTCTGTGCAAAAGGAAGTGACTTCTGCATGAAAATATTCCAATATTTTATTTGTAGTTTGTAATTATAAATGTTGCTGAGGTCTGTAGCAGGTCAAGAACCATTCAGGTTGAGGATCAAGGAGGAGATGAGCCAATGCCACTCATATTTTCCACTAAGTCACCCATCTCCTCACGTACGTCCAAACCAGGCCTTCCTCAACAGAGGAACTAACCTATGAGTATATGTTTGGTGGGTATCATCTTGGATAGAGTGTAACACCTACCTACTTTCTTTGTAGGATACCAGTTAGTGTAGAGCTGGATACTTCATGGGACAGAAGACAAGCAGGGAATGAATAGTAGGATATGCAGTGGCTATTTGGTAAAATGCTTTTCCCCTAAGATCTTCCTATCACGTAGATGGCAGATCATGATTAGTGGCCTCCTCTATTCTGGTTCTTTAGTATGGAGCTGTTCTAGCACTGATTAACAAGCAGATGCTGCAGGCTGCACGGGAACTGAAAACTTCTCTGATTCCTTTGAATTCAGACTATCCCTTTATCAGAGCGACTTGGTTGGAAAGAAGGACTACCCAGATATGGAACCATTCAAAGGCTTCCATCTTGGAGTAGGATCACCCAAAGTGCCTCTGTGACTTAAGTGAAAGAGTAGGGGTAATCAGGCCAATGAAATGCTGAAAATATAAAGGAAGTGGTAAGTCAAGGTAGTGAATTTCTTACACTTCCTGAACCCCTTGTACTCAGAATGGCTTTCAGGATCCTCAGAGATTCTTAGGCATGGAAGAAGGGAGAAGTCATTGATGTGTGCTCTCTAACTGTAAGCCATGTAAGAAATCCCTTTATAGTGCAAATAAGGCAGATTGAGGAGAAATTACTTTGCCCACCTCTAGCACCTAGGAACACACTTTCAATACATGTCTTCCAGGGAGGAAGCAAAACATAGCTTTATGGCTAAGTGAGAGACCAAGTCACTTATGGGACAGCATCTATTATAAATTAATAGCATTCATACTCATCTAAACACCAAACATTCAAGTGGAACCACATAGGTTTCCAAAGAAAATTTATCACTTTCTCTCAAATTAGCTTTCCTTCTTGATCCTTCCACTCAGGCATCCATACTTCATCTCAGAGTTGTCACTGAATATGGGAGCTGAAATAGAGAGTGACTTTTATTTTCCCAGTGATGTTAACATCTCTCCTTTTCCTTTTATCCCGATTTCTAACCCAGTACCCAACCTTATCCTCCACCACTCAATATGTTTTTGACTGTCTTCTTGTCTGCAGAGGTGGCTTCATGGGCCTGCCATCTGCAGTGTCACAGGGATTCGCACTTGATTTAAAACTCTTCTGTCATTATCTTGAAAGTCTTGATAATTTTTAATAAGGGGTCCTGCATTTTAATTTTGCAATGGCACCCACAAATTATGTAGTCAGTCCTTCCTGTCTTTCCCCACCTGTACCCATCTCACACATAATATTTATTGTCAGAGCTGGTTTGCTAATGCCAGTAATAATGTCATAACATCTCTAATGGCTGTCCATTGTCTCCAGAAACAAGCCCAAACTCCTCAACCTGGCCTTCTGTTACCTGGCCTCTGTCTAATGTTCCATACTCCCCACACAAGTTCCAGCCATTCCACAATTGTGGATGGTTTTACTATTAACTGACTGTAGTAGAATGGTTTACTGATCACATTTTGGAGTCAGACTGACCTGGTTTAAGATCCTGCTTTACACTTACTGGCTGTATGACTTTGGGTGAGTTCCTTAACCTCTCTGAACCTCAGGTTCCTCCTCTGTAAAAAGGGCATGCCAAAAGGGCCTGTCTCATTAGGTTGGTATAAGAATTAAATATAACAATAGAAACAAATCTCTAAGCCCCTACTATATACTCAATAAATATTAGCTACTAATATTGTTGTTTGCTGTTCTAATTGATACAGAGCTGAGTGGTTGTACAAGCCACCATGACTTTATCCCAGTCTAATGAACCACATTGCTGGCTGAATTTTAAGTATCTGAGTGACCTGATATATCCCTATCTTCTCCTTCTGCTAATACGGGAGCAACTTGATGGGCCTACAGAAGCTGCAAAGGCATACATAGAGAGGAAACAGCACATTTGCCAATGAGGACTTCTGAGGAAAGCAGCTATGGGAACTGGCGTTTAGGCTTTGAACACCACTCCTGTTAGACATATCTGTTTCTCTGGCAACCCCACAGTGGACTTGGTGGATACACAGAGATTTCAATGAGCTTTATCCAGGTATCTGCATGAAATGGCTTTGGGAAGTTGCCCTAATTCATACCAGATCAACTCCAATTTTTCAGCAAAGGTTCATCCTGAGCTGCTGGGGTCATTCACAAAGTATTCAGAAAAGTGGTTCAGCCTATGTGAAGAATAAGAGCCGTACTTAGACTTCCTGTATGAGTCCTTTGCTACAACCCAACTGTGGTAAGGAGCCCAGCTTCCAACAGTGTCACTCCTTGTTCCTTCCCATCCATTTACAGTTGTGTTTTACTCTTCTATTACAACAGGGTTTCTCAACCATGCCTGCACTAAAAAATTATCTGTGGAACTTCTGAAGTATGTCAATGTTGGGTCACCCTCATGACTAATTAAATCCAAAGGTCCAGGAGAGAGGCCCGGCATTTGTAATGTTGACAAGCTCCCAGAGTGATCATAATGTGCAGTGAGGGCTGAGAACCACTGGACTAGATAGCAGTAGTAGGCTCTTAATAAATGTCCTGGTTTCTATGTCTTTCTCCTTAAAATAAAAAGATTGTATTTATTTATTTTTAGAGAAAGGGGAAGAGAGAGAGAGAGAAACATTGAGGATTGCCTCTTGCATGCCCCCAGCCAGGGATCTGGCCCACAATCCAGGCCCATATCCTGACTGGGAATCAAACCAGTGACCTTTTTGCAGGACAACACCCAACCCACTGAGCCACACCAGTCAGAGCATCTTTCTTCTTCTTTAACATTGCTGTGTCACCTACTGCTTGAAATAAAAACTCCAATATGAATATCCAATAGAAAGCCTCCCAATATGATGACTCCATTTACTTTCTTGCTTCCCTCACTCATGCATTATGCCCTCCAGTCACACCCAGTTGTTTATCACAGACATACCACCTAGATTAATCTGATTGCAATCTTTTTTATACTGTTTTCTTGACCTAGAATGTCTCTTCTTTGCCTAAAGCAGTGGTTCTCAACGCATGAGGTCTTGTTATAATCCAGATTTCTAAGCTGCACCACAGAGTTTCTAATTCAATAGGTTCAAGAGGACTTGAGATTTGAAACTACAAATTCCAAAGTGATATTGATGCTGTTAGTCAAAAGACTGCATTTTGAGAACCACTTGCCTATAAAAACCTTATCTTTTAGGCCTGATCAGTTCAAATGCTGTCATCACTACAATGCCTTCATTTAATTCCCACCTCCCAGGTAAAAAAAAAAACATTTGTGCTCTTCACTCTTCTGAAGTTTTATTTGTGCCTCTGTTGATTATACTTGGTTGTATTTCTGTTTTTTCCATTAGACTCTAAAACCACTGAAGACAGATTTATTTTGCAGTCATGTTTGTATCCACTGTGATGCTTAGTGCTGCATTTCATAGCAAAAGAGCCCTGTAAACATGTCTTGAATGAAGGTGTTTACTGTAACATGTATAGGGAGTATGTGCCTCTCCCTCTACATGCCTGGATGTGAGGGGCAGCCTATCCAAACTGGACTTTAGTCACATAGGATAGCATCATCCTTCTTTGAATGCATAGTCTAAGCCCCAAATGCTTCAGCTTTACCTTATGATTTAATAGAAGCTTCTCTCTCCTTCCTGAATTTCCAAAAGGTCTCTTTCAAAATGACATTTCAATTCCAAGAAAAAATGACTATAGCGAGATTTTCTGTTGGCCAACTTTAAGAAAACAGGTTTATCTTCACCATCTTTCCATCTTTCTTCACTGACTTCTGATTGCCACTCTCCTACTCTCAAGCACTAGCATTTCCATGCTAGCTTCTGGCCATTCGAATGTTTCTACAG
>PVKM010001213.1:0-82741 GCA_004027735.1 Carollia perspicillata | reverse complement strand
ATTATGAAGTGACCTTCTGGGTCTCTCTTTATGGCTCTTTTTTGAAGTCTATTTTGTCTCATATGAGTATTGCTACCCTGGCTTCTTTTTCCTGTCCATTTGCTTGGAAATTTTGTTTCTAGCCCTTCACTTTCAGTCTGTGTAGGTCTTTTGTCCTCAGGTGGGTCTCTTGTAGGCAGCATATGTGTGGGGCATGCTTTCTTATCCATTCAGCTATTCCATGTCTTTTGATTGGAGCATTTAATCATTTACATTTAAGGTTATTATGGATAGGTACTTATTCATTGTCATTTTCATACCTATGCTCCTCCCTGTCTCTCTCTTTTCCTTCCTTTCCTTAGAGCAGTCTCTTTAGCATCTCTTGCAGTATTGGATTGGTGGATGCATATTCTTTTAGACTTCTTTTGTCTTGGAAGCTCTTTATTTGTCCTTCGATCTTGATTGAGAGCCTTGCTGGGTAAAGCAGCCTAGGTTGCAGGCCTCTGGTTCTCATTACTTGGCATTTCTTGCCATTCTCTTCTGGCTTGGAGTGTTTCCATTGAGAAGTCAGCAGCTAACCTTATTGGCGCTCCCTTGTATGTTACTTCCTTCTTCTCCCTTGCTGCCTTTAAGATTCTCTCTTTGTCTTGGAATTTTGCCATTTTAATTATGATGTGTCTTGAAGTGGGCCTCTTTGGGTTCCTCTTGATTGGGACTCTCTGTGTTTCCTAGATTTGTGTGACTTTTTCTCCCATCAAATTAGGGAAGTTTTCCATCATTACCTTTTCAAATAGATTTTCTGTCCCTTGCTCTTCTTCTTCTCCTTCTGGTATCCCTATTATATGGATACTATTACGTTTCATATTATCTTGAATTTCTCTTAATCCCTCTTCATTGTTTCTGAGCCTTTTTTCCTTTACATGCTCCTTCTGGGTGGTTTTTTCTACTTCGTGTTCCGACTTGCTGATCTGATCTTCTGCTTCATCCATCCTGCTTTTGATTGCTTCACTTGTGTTCTTCAGTTCAGCAATTGTGTTCTTCATTTCCTCTTGGCCCTTTTTTATGTTTTCTATTTCCTTTTTCATGTTGATATAGTTTGCGGTGAGTTCATTGTAGTTCTCCTGTAGTTTCTGGTAGCTTATTGTGATCTCATGGAACTTCCTGATAACCAGTTCTTTGAATTCAATATCTGATAGCTGACTTGCCTCCATTTCATTTAGCACTTTCTGAGGCTTCCTAGTTTCCTTTCATTTGAGGATTGTTTCTTTGTCTTCTCATTGTTTGTGAGACTCTTTTTGTAAGCTTCTGCTTCTTAAATGGATTTGTTCTGGCTCCCAGGGTTTATGGTGTGAACTGCTGTGGTAGAATGCCTGTGAGAGTCAGTGGCGCAGTCTCCTTTGGGTATCCTGGTGTTCACCGCTTCCACCTACTCTCTTGTTGGTTTCAAACTGGCCCAACAACTTTTTCTGGTCTTGCTGGCTGCAGGAGGCTGGGGAGTGATTGGTGTGGCATTTCTCTCTTTCTGATATTTACTGAGCCTGTCTTGCAAGCACTGTCCCAAGAGCTAGTCTGGCTCCTTTCCCCAATATCTTAGATGGGGGAATCCTGGTTTTCTTCAGAGCGCTTTTCCCCAATGGTTATTGCTGGAGGCTAGGGTGCATGGGCGCCCGCTCAGCTAGGCTGCCGCCATCCCATGGGTTTGGGCCCAACCCTTCCAAGTGCTACAGGGAGATGCTGTGCCTTCTGCGTAACCTCAGGGTCTCTGCCCAGCTGGGTTGGGAGTCAGCTGCAGGGCTGTCACAGGTGATTCCCCAAACCATCCCTCTGTTTGATAAATTCCTCCTACTCAAGCCTGACACCCCATGTAGCCCAATTCTCCAGCCAGACCAGTGACTATGGGGGTCAGTGCCCATCACTGCCTGTCTCTCAGCTCTCCTGAGCTGGCGACCACAGACTCTGCAGGTAATCACGGCCTGTGCATCTTGCCTCTTCGTCCTTATTCCCCACTCTGTGACCAGGCCTCTCCTGTGCTGCTCAAACCCTGGTCTGTCAGGGAGGGAGGAAGCAGTTGACCTGGCTCTCTCCCAAAGACTGTAGCAGGCCCTCTGCTTTCAAGAAGTCTGTGGTAGACCCAGCACCAGCTCCTGAAGCTACAACCACACCCCAGTCCCTGTGCTGGTCCCCGGGTCTTTACTGTCCTGAAATATCCTTCTTACCATCTGGTTTCTGGTTTTTCAGTGTTTGCTACAATTTTTGAACTCTTATTTTCAAATACGCTGAGGTACTGTTGGCTGTCTGCTCTGTTCCTCTGTGGATTAGCCAGGTTTTCCTCCTGTGTGTAGGGGGAAGTGAAATCTGCTCCCTACTACTCCATCGCCATCTTTCTGCTCTCTTTTATTTTTTAAATATATTTTATTGATTATGCTATTATAGTTGTCCAATTTCCCCCCTTCATTCCCCTCCACCCTGCACACCCTCTCCCAACCACACTCCTTAGTTCATGTCCCTGTATCATTAGTTCTTTAGCTTCTATATTTCCCATACTATTCTTGCCCTCCTCCTGTCTATTTTCTACCAACTGTCTATGCTACTTATTCTTTGTACCTTCTCCCCACCCTCTCCTCCCAATCCCCTGTTGCTAACCTTCCACGTGACCTCCATTTCTGTGGCTCTGCTCTTGTTTTAGGTGACCACTGAGTCTGCTTTTGTTTTTGGTGTGGATGTTAATCACTGTGAGTTTTCTGTCTTTTTACTGTTCATATTTTTTATCTTCTTTTTCTTAGGTAAGTCCCTTTAACATTTCATATAATAAGGGCTTGGTGATGATGAACTCCTTCAATTTGACCTTATCTGAGAAGCGCTTTATCTGCCTTTCCATTCTAAATGAAAGCTTTGCTGGATAGAGCAATCTTGGATGAAGGTCCTTGCCTTTCATAACTTATAATACTTCTTTCCAGCCCCTTCTTGCCTGCAAGGTTTCTTTTGAGAAATCAGCTGACTGTCTGATGGGAAATCCTTTGTAGGTGACTGTCCCCTTATCTCTTGCACTTCTAGAATTCTCTCCTTCATTTTAATCTTGGCTAATGTAATTATGATGTGCCTTGGTGTGTTCCTCCTTGGGTCCAACTTCTTTGGGACTCTCTGAGCTTCCTGGACTTCCTGGAAGTCGATTTCCTTTGCCAGATTGGGGAAGTTCTCCTTTACTATTTGTTCAAATGATTTTTTCACTTGTTGCTCTTACTGTTTTCCTTCTGGTACCCCTATAATTCAGATGTTGGAATGTTTAAAGATGTCCTGGAGGTCCCTAAGCCTCTCCTCATTTTTTTTTTAATTATTGTTTCTTTCTTCTTTTCTGTTTGGTTGTTTCTTTCTTCCTTCTGGTCCACTCCATTGATTTGAGTCCCAGTTTTCTTCCCATCCCTATTGGTTCCCTGTGCATTTTCCTTTATTTCACTTAGTGTAGCCTTAATTTTTTATCTAATTTGTGACCAAATGCAACCAATTCTGTGAGCATCCTGATTACCAGTGCTTTGAACTGTGTATCTGATAGGTTAGCTATCCCTTGGTCACTTATATGTATTGGCTCTGGGACTTTGATCTGTTCTTCTGTTTGGGCCATTTAAAAAAAAATCTGGTCTCACTTGTTACATGTGAGGGGAGGAAACTTAGGTGTTTACCAGGGCGGGGCAACCCCCACCCCTGGGTTGTGATGTTGTATGTAGGGGCGGGGTCAGAGAAGGAAAAATGGTGCTTGTTCCACTCTCTCTTGTATTTCAGTTCCTTCTGTCTCTTCCCACAAGCAAATTGGGCCCTTCAGTTGCTGGTTCCTGGGTGGGTGGGTTTGTGTACATTCTAGGACCCTGCGGGTTTTTTCAACAAACTCTCCTGTGAGGCTGGAGTCTCTCCTGTCACCTCAACTCCTACAACTGTGTTCAATTGGTGGTTTTAGGCTTTATTTCCTGGCACTGGGGCCCTGGGCTGCACCGTCTGTCTCACTGCCTGTTTTCACCTCGTTTATCTGTGTTTGAATGTGGGACCACGGTCAGTCAGCTGCCTTCATGCCTCACTGGGTCTGCTTGTTGCCACCCTGCCCTGGGGGTCTGCTAGCCTCTACCTGCATTCGAAGGTCACCAGCCACTGCTTTTTCCTGCCTCAACCCCTCTCCAATGTCCGCTGACTCCACCCCTCTTACCAGTCTGGATGAATGGTTGTAAGACTTCCATACAGTTCAACTTTCTGTCTGTTCTGGTTGTTTTTTTTTGTTTCTAAATTTTTTTTGTACTTAATTTTGGTTGTGGGAGGAGGCACAGTATGTCTACCTACACCTCCATCTTGGCCAGAAGTCCTTATTGAATTCTTATAGATGAATGTTCATGTGTGCACATATAGCATCTCATGTCATACCTATGAATACATCTTCATACAGTACTTCTCAAAAACATTGGACTAACATGGACTCAAGAAACCCAAGCTATGTCTTCAGCATGAAAATCTTAGGATGAAAAATGGTAACTGGTATGTTCACTATAACTTAAGGAGGACAACAAATAAAAGGTTTAAAAGAAAATGACGGTGCCCCAGCTGGTGTGACTCAGTAGATTGAATGCTGACCTGCAAATCAAAGGGTCGCTGATTTGATTCCCAGTCAGGGCACATGCCTGGGTTGTGGGCCAGGTCTCCAGTGGGGAGTGCACAAGAGGCAACCACACATTGATGTTTTCTCCCTCTCTTTCTCCCTCCCTTCCTCTCTCTCTAAAAATAAATTAATAAATCTTTAAAACAATAAATGATAATGAAGGCACTTAGTATGCATTTGGTTGCTTGAGGTTTTCATGTCTTTTTGGATAAAACAGGCCAGCTTTCAGAAGCAACTACCTTATCATGGATCTTAGTGAAAGGGAAGGAGAGTCTTCAAAATTAGGTAAAATAAGTTGTTATGGGGATGTAATGGTTTCTTAGGAAGGTCACCCAACGAGATTACAAACACAAAGGCAAGAGACCAATCTATCCAATTTTTAATGTGGTGCTTACCACGGTGTTATCTGTCATCACATGTGTGTACAGGGAATAATTATTTCATAAATAAATGAATATAATAAAATATATTTACTTTTATTTAAGAACAGTAGGGCTGTATCTTACAGTGTTTTGTTTTTCTAAAAAAATGTTTAATGCTAGGGGGGAAAAGACTACTTCAGAGAAGAAAAGTAATACTGTAGAAGACAATTTGTGAACAGAAATAAAACGTACACTGAAATGAGAGAGGAAATGTTTGCCATGATACATGAAGCAGTTAATTTGTCTCATCCTTAAAAAATCACTGTGTGGTAATCTGGAGAAATCCCCTCCTGTTTACTTTCTTCCCTTTCTAAATTGAAGGTGATGCCTGACTTCCTGCATCCTGGCTTATTGCAGGGCACACCCTCCTGCAGGGAGGTATTACCTGTTTTCTCCAAGATCCTAGGACACAAGTTCCAAAATTTTCCTCCTGAAATGTCAATGACAGGTTCTGTTTTGGTTTTCCTGAAACCCTGATTCACTGCTCATTTATGATTATTCATCCCTTTTGAACTATCACCCATTTTCCATAATCTCGATGGTAAACACTAGTGGGCTATTTTTCTCTGCACCCAGATGTGTCATAACAATGCCTGCAACACACAATGGGGATACATTATTAGAAACAACGTCTGAATCTTTGGGGGGGTGCAAATGAAACTTTTGACACTACTTTACCTTTAGGGTTTTTAATTTTTTTTTTGTTTTTCTTAGTTATTTCTGGCTTCTTCCGAGTTTACGCCAATAAGAAAAAAAGGTGAGAGAATCAAGCTTTTGGCAATGAAGTCCAGGAAAGCACTGTCACATCCTATTGTATTATATCCTTGGAGATCCTGCAGAAGTCTCCTAGCCTGGCTGTTCATCAGAAACACCTGGGGAACTTGGCCAAAATACAGATTCCCAGACCCAACCCCGGGAGACTGGGAATCAGTCGGTCCAGGGCGAGGCCCAGGAATATACATTTCTACAAGGAACCCCAGATGATTCTGATGAGCCTCATCCTGTGTTTGAGAACTATTGATAAATATTCTGAAAGGGAAAAAATGTAGAAAATGACATCACTTAAAAAAACTGAAAAAGTAAAATTCCTTTGTTCATGGTGACTATCTTAAAAATAAATCACATGGGATATTCTAATGAGATAAGAGATAGTCACAGTATGACTAGCTGGCTTATTATGTGATTAATAGTCTAATGAAACTTCCCACAAGTACAGGTGCCCCCAGAAGAATAGCCATCACTTTGACCTTGTCGAATTTTTCTTTTTAAAACAACTCGAGACCACTGTTCAGGAAACATATGATAGGATTGATGTTGTATTTACAGCAGCCAAGTTAAGTGGAGAATTCAAGCTAATGTGCATTCAAGGCCTTTCTCTTGATTCATCTCCATCACTGAGGACAGTGTATTTTAATCCCTGCCCTAACCTGTGAGTTACTAGATGCTTCTCAGAATTTAGCTGTTCACAAAACATGTAGAGACAAAGCTTGAAAGCATTTCTAGAATTATCCTAAACACTCTGACCATTCAAACTCTTCTTTTTCCAGCCTGCACAGTTTCCAAACACAAAAAACAAGATTGTATATTCCTTGTTTTGCCTCCTTTCTTAACAACCAATTCAATTTTCAGAGCTTATTGGGCATGCATTTGAAGCCAGATTCTTTATATTGGAGAAATGACATAAGAATAGATGAATAGACCGGTCAGAAAATGGCTGGAATCAATAGCATTAGCATAATTCATTTGAGAGATTTACTGTAGACTAGAACACACATTCTGGAACACACAGGCCTGCTCAGAGAGCTGGATGACTTTTTATGTACACCACGTACTTCGTCCCATTTCAATCAGAGTTCATCCATCCCAACAATTTTTCATGTTGCTTTAACATTCCAGATTAGTTGTACTTACAGCAATGCTCACATTTAGAAAGTGTTTCTGAAGCTCATTTTCTTCTGTGACCCCTCCACAGGCCTGTTTAATGTCACTTTAATAATAATGTTTATTATTAAGTTGAAATAATTAACTTGGCACCCTGCTACAAGTCAATACCTTTTGTTAAAATGGGACTTAAGAAACAATGTAAGGAGATTTATAAATAATTACTAACAAAATCATTAAATGTATAAACCTGTCCATCATGGCTGTATTTTCTATTTTTTTATATCTTAGGCTAAGTTACAAATATCATCTCCTGTCACCTTCACATGAGAAATAAAAGCTTATACCACTTACATTTCCACCCACTGTTGGCACCACATTTTCCTGGAGAAGTTTCTTTAGAAAATAACTTCTACTTATTATCTGTTGTACCTCTAAATTATATCCTATCCCCACAAATAAACAATAAGCAAAAGAAAAAGGAATCAAGAGAAAATCAATATTTATATCTATAATCTGCAACTAACCCTTATCAAGATTCGTCTTAATAAAGAATGGTTTCCAACTACTGAACTAGGAATTGATAATAAAGTGTCATTACCTGGATACATAGTTTTAGGAGTAAAGACAGTCATCTATTACTTCTATAGCAAATATTAAAAACAGCTTAATTGCAGTTAAAGAAACAAGTAAATCTGCATACTGTGTGGTTATTTTTAAAAATTATGTTGCAGAAACATTTAAGGGCAATGAAATATGCTTATGACATTTCAAGTTCAAAAAGATTTTATGAAACAATATAATGTGCCAATTTTGAAAAAAGGGAATGGAAGAAAATCTACCAAATTTTATCAGTAGTTTTACTTCCAGATGTAAATGGTAGAGAAAGTAGATAATTCTCTACCACTTTCATAATAGCCATGTTTTACTTTTGTAATGAAAAAATAGTTATAATGAACTATGTTTTTAAGGTAATAAATAGGATAAATAGTTTTCTTATAACATAAGGTCAATATAAAATTGTAATACCTTAAAAGAAGAAAGTAACAACATAAGACTAACAAGAGAAAAATGGAGGTAAGGCTATAATTAGAGAGTACACAGAAAGAGAAATAACAACAACATTCCACTTTTCATCCACCACATTGGCAAAGGCAAAACACTTTTGTAATGCATTGTAGTGATAAGAGTATAACTAACATATATTCTCATACATTTGTAGAAAGGAAAATTGGTTTTCTAGCTCCAGAGTGCATATTTGCAGGATCTGTCAACATTACAAATGTGCATACTCTTTTAACCATCAATTCTTCTAGCAATTTATGATATGAATAAACTACATATTCCTTGAGGATATTTCTTTCTATTTTGTTTCAAGTGGCCAACATTTTGGAACTATAGAAATCTAATTTGGCTTAAATGAAAATATCCTCTAAAGTGGATTCTCAGGTAACCATTAAAAATAAAAACTATATAATGATGTGAAGATAGTTTCACATGTGTCAAGCAAAAAAAAAAGGAGTACAGTGTGTGCAGTATGTTATCATTTATGTGAAAAAAATTAAAAAGAGTGGTAAAACATTCAATATATGCACGTGCTTACATTTGCACAGGGAATTCCTGGAGGGCTCTACTAGGACCTGGACTCAATGGTGTCCCTCTGGAGAGGCAACCGGGGTCATGGGTGGGGATGCTAAATTTTCATTATATATTCTTATGTCCTATATATTCTAATTATTTACCATACAGGGTGGGGCATAAGTAGGCTTCCAGTTATTCAGATGGAAAATAATTCAATAATCAATAAATAATAATACAAGAATAAACTCTGTGTTTCACAAACTCACAACTGTAAACTTACTTTTGCTCACCTTATATTTATTTTTTTTCTTAGTTAGTTAGCTAACAGTTATTTAGAAGCCATCAGCTATGGAGAAGAAGCAATGAGGCCCAGAAAGAGTCCTGAATGGCAGGCTGTCTGCTGGGCCCTGTGTCTGGCAACAGCTGCTCCTTCCTTCTGGGACTTCAGGCAAACCCTCTCCCTCCACAGGACCACCTTCTCTTTTCTTAAGGAAAATCACAAAGTTCTCTTCTAGCTCTTGGGAATCTGAGCTCCTAGTTGTTTTCAAAACAGATGCTTGTTTTCGAATATCACACTAAATAGCAGGTATCTCAGCTACTAGAATTACACACCCACCCCTCCCCTGTTGCTCACACTTTACACGGTTATTATTCTCTTGGGAAACTGCCTCAATCAACAATTTTCTGACCACTATTTTACATACAAGGCCCTACGTTAAGCACTAGGAATATAGGAATTAAACATGACATGTCTCCATCTACAAAGAATTCAATATAAGACCTCCCAGCTATTTAGTGCCAACTAACTACCAGACGTTGGAAGTAACCTTTGTTATAATTGTACCTTGAGATGGGCACATCAACCCAACCCCCTAGAGGCACTATTAGCATCTTCCTTTTACAGACAAGTAAGTACCTGGCAGCTAGGTGGAGTAAGCCACATGGTGGCCTAATAAGGAAGTGATGGCATTGAGAACTCAAAACCAGGTTTACATGACACTAAAGCCAGAACTACATTTAACCACTGTTCCAGCCTATTTCACCTGATCTGGTGGAGGGAGAAAACAAATAAACAGATGCTTAAACTAATGAGGTAAGTGCTATGAGAGAACCCCCAAGCAGGTCTGATGGACATTTGCACAAAACTGGCCTTGAGGTAGTGTATGGCTCTTTTCAAATTGGATATTGGTAGATGTCTTAACATTCGTCAAGTGAATAGTGGCGTTGTCAGTTTCCAAAGCAAACCCTGATGGTGAGATGAACTCAGTCTGACATGTGGCTACATAGGGGACTTGGTGTCATGACAGAGAAGCATTTCACTGGATGCCACAGGAATTCTGTCAGGCTTCAGAGTCAGACAGACCTTGACCCAATTCAGATTGAGCACTAGTAGCTCTGTAACACTGGTAAAGAGACTTAACTCTTTTGAGCCTCAGGTTCCTACTTAGGAAAATACAGATGAAATGAAAAAATGAAGAAAAAATGTGGAAATGGACATGAAGTTCTTGATAAAAAGTAGGCATTCAATAAACCATTATCACAAATGAATTCTCGCTTAACTTTGGATTTATCAAAATAATCCAGGATTGCAGAGGTCATCTACTTCAGTAGAAATTGAATCATTCACAAAATATATAATTTCTTTTCTAAAAGTCAGTGTAGTACTTTCTGTTTGAGAAGCCTCTGCCATAATGATTCTAGCCTGAGCATTTCTCCCATATCCTTCTGAATTTGATCATCTGCACCCCTAATTATGGATTGTGGGTGATCCTGATACTCACTTAGTACCCTCTCCACACATTTTCCTTGCAAATGCACAAAGAACCTTGGTCATCAGCCGGTAGCTGATGTGTTTGTTAAGGTTCTTGGGCTATATCTTCCTAGGCATGAAAATTGTATTGAAATGTAATGCCTGCCTCTATACTAGGTTGCCAAGGGGTCTTCTTATCAAACTCATGAGTTATCCTAAAAGGGTGGGAATAGAGGTCACCTGAAGAAAAAGAGAAATTCCAAGCCCCGAAGAAAAGTTGATCATTTTTGAGTAATCAAAATGTCCCCTGAAAAAGTGATGTGTGTCTAGAAATTGTATGTCTGTATTCAATATGCTGCATTTCAAGCAGCATTTCTACTTTGATCTTTTGAGCTCCTTTAATACATCAGATGGGTTTTTAATACCCATAGGAATATAGAAACTCTTTCCAAGCTAAACAAATGGAGGGCAGGCTGGAGAGTTAATAAACACACATCTATAGGCTGTTGGCAACTTGCTAAGCCACTTCAGGTGCAGCACTGGGCAGTCCAAGAGAGGAACACAGACTGCTCTTTGAGGTAGGGATGGTGGGCGTCACAGCACAAACAGCCATTGGGATGGAGACAATGCACCGCAGAAATGCAGCTTGCAAACGTCAATAGTGTGGGTACAGTTCTGCACCCCTCCATTCCACATGCAAATAAACATTCTAAAAATATTCCTTGGCTCTGCTGGTCTCCTACCCTCCAGCATGGAAGAGGAAAGCCTGCCTGGGTTGTGAGTCCAGCCAAATTTACATGTGCTCCCACCCCGCTTTCCCACACCTTAAGAAATGTACAAATGGGAAATTGTTTGTGAGACTAATTCATGTCAGGTAGAGACCTGCCTAGTCATTACAGACATGCGCCCCTCTCATTTTGTATCATGGACTCGTGAGGGAAAACAGTAATTTACAACATTTCCTGTACTAAAACCTCTCCAAACACTGCTTATCAAAGGGCAAGTAAAGATAGCAACACTTACACAACAACGGCCATTCTATCTGGAACCTCAAAGTGGTAATCATCGTTGCGTCTGGAAATAAGGGCACCTTTTTCCTGCCTGAGCATTTGAGAAAGAGAATCAGTGAAGTCCTGTCTTCAGTAAAGTGCTTCACTGAATTGAAATTGAGAAGAATTGCTAGAAAAATCAGAAGGTTTTGATCCCAATTATTCTAATGCTTTTGGACTACATTTTCAACTTCTGGCGGTATTTCAACAATTCAAAATAGAACTCCCTAGATAAGCATTTACCTCCCCTTGCCCTTTTCTAAAGTTTAAAGCCAAGATGTTTTGAGCAGCCACAAACAGCACTAACTAGGTTGTTCACAGTAAGAGCATTGAATTATTCAAACCTGGTTCCAGACCCATAATATAAAAAGAATGTAGCCTGGATGAGTATCATGTCCTCAGTGGTCCAGGACACACTATTGAAAAGCTTTTAGATTTGATAGAGTCATATTTTAAATCTTTTGTCATGGAAATAAATCACTTTTAGAATCCAGTAGTTATTCCTACCACCTTCTGAGATGTGGAGCTCGAAGCAAGAATACACAGGGGAAGGAGGCTGTCTCTTCCACCACCCATGGGTGGGGCAAAGTTTCAGGAACTATTTTGATTTGGTTGATCCACAGCTCTGCACATTAACAGCTGACATGGCAAGGTGTAAGTGACTAAATGACACCAGTGGAAAACCTGGAGGAGAGTAAATGCACAGCCCTCAACCTCCAAAAGGAAGAATTTGAACCTTGTTGTTCATCTCACCATAGAGTGGAAATTTGAGTTTTTAAAAAGTGAACTAAGCCCATTTGAAAGGGCCAATGATTATTTTATGGGAAATTGAATCACATTTATTTACATGTTTTAAACACAACTGAGTACAGTAGTTTGGCAAGAATCTATAGAGCAGGAGACACAAAAATATTTCAACAAATTAGGGTATGCTTGCAAATTAAGTGGTTAAAAACTGTTACATTTTAACGCCTACAAATTATATTATTCATGACATGGATGTACTCCCACTGGCAAAGTCTATATCTAATTTGTATAATGAATTCTCTGATCACTGTTGAATGTGTAGTCCCTAATTTAGAATTCTAAATTTTTTATGAACCAAGAGCTCAAGTAGATCCATGAAGTGGTAAAAATCCAAGATCTACTTTATCTAGGATAGTTTCATTGGAGCAAAAACCTCACCAACTACTTTTCCTGATTAAACTATGAGTTTTACCTTCCAGACTAAGAAATCTGGGAGAGGGGCCTGCCTGGAGTTCTGTGGTTTTCCTACATCCCTGTCAACACCCGTGCATTTGAGAATCGTGCTCTATAAAAATATCTCCCATTTATAAAGCATTTACTCTGTGATGGGCCCTGTGCTGAGTCTGAGGATTGTACTTTTTTTACCTATGTATAAATCCTGTGTGGCAGGTATTATGTCCTTCGTGGAGATGAGCAGACTAAAACACAGAGTATTAGAATAATTGATTAAAATCTTTGCACTGTTAAGTGTGGTAGTTCATACTGCAGTCCAGTCTCCAAGCCCATCCTCTCAGCCTTTACTCAAGGAAGACACCATGTCCCCATTGTTCAATGGATCCTTTTTATAGGTCATTTCCAGAAGGCCCAGTTGGTAAGAACACCTGCAGGGCATTTGCTGAGAACAGTCTGAAGACTTGTGGTAAATGGCCCACCCAGCGTGAGACCTCAACAGGAAATTGGAGTAGTTTGTAGGAAAATGGAATCCCTGAACTATGGTTCTCTGAACTGTAGCCCACGAAACATGTCAACACAGCTTCGAGACCAATTACTTTCTTGCCGCTTAGTAGATAAATGAAAGGCGCGTGGGGAGAAGTGATGAGAGAAGAAAAGTGTAGCCACAGCTTTTGGGGCTTCCAGAAAGATGAGCAAAACTTGTGTTCAGATCCCAAAGTGAAACTGATGGCAACATAATTTATATAAAAGTGATGAGTGATACTACCAAAAAGAAAAGGAAAAAAGGGAGACAGAGAGACACTAAAAAAAGATTTGCTTTAAAAATTAATATCTTGTCAGCATTGAAATGTGACAAGATGGTTAAAGCTCTGGTATTGCAAATGTTACACACGTTTTATTTATTTATTTTTCTTAACTGGCTATAACTATTTAATTCAGCCAGCCATTGATTTTCATTCCAAAGAAGGCTTCGTGGATCCTTTTCTCAGGAAGAGTTAAAGGGGTGTCAAGATGAAATGCAATGTATTAGAAAATAGTAAAACATTATATTCTTTTTAGATGTCCAGTTTTGTTAAACTCGTTGACAGTCACAAATGCCCAGAAAATATGAGCTGACTTGTTTTCTATTGCTGTTTGAATAACAGATTAATTTAATAATCAGTGGGATATTGAATGACAAAAATTATTGGTTAAAGCAGCCAAACCACCAACCCTAATGACATTCTTATGTAAATTCTTATTTTCTTTTAGGCTCCTGCATTCTTAATAAACCCTATATTTTTGAAAATCCTTTTTTAAACACTGCATACTATCCCTCTGTTATAATATATCTGTCTATGATATATTATATGATATAGACAAATATATGCCCATTTTTGGAGTTGCTAATTTAAAGGTTTCTATTTAGAGCCACTGAGTCACCTCTTGATGTGTTTTCCACATAAAATCATCAAGGAATTCTGGGAAAAGGACACAGAAATGGAGTTGGGATCAGCGAGTCTTCAAAGATCATTGGAGACCAAGAAGACTTTTACTATATGGCTAGAACAACGTGACATGGTTTTCTCAATTCTAGCAAAATGTTTAGGCACCAAGGTCATTGGATGTCTTCCAGGAGATGGGAAGACTGTTAACGGCAGTCCGAGAGTATGGAGCCTGTTCCCATGGGAAGCACAGTTCTTTCAAACTGTTGCTGTCTGGTATGCCATTGCTTGTGGAGGAAAGTAATCGCTGCCTTGAGAATGGTTTGTAATGGACATAGTTTTGCATGTTCCATTGTGGGAGGCGAGATGTTTTTCTTTGAAAAAGATCTTAGTGAGTAATTTCTGAAATACTATAATTTTCACCAAACTCAGTTTCCAAGTTACTTCTAGCCAAATGCTGTAGAATTGTGTTATTTTTGAATGTCACTGCCCCTGACCTGAAGTTACCTACAAAGTTGGTCAAAAATTAGTAATTGTCCCAGAGAACTAGTCTTACAAAATCTCATTATTTCCAGGCAAAATTTAATGAATTTCTACATGAATTCTGTGTGGAGGAGATGTGCAAATTTGTCTTTCATGTTGCCATCAAACATAATGGCCATTATACTGAAAAATCTACTGGCCATCTAGAAGGGAAAGATGACAAAAATCAGTATTTTTCTCCTTAACATATTGCATTTAAGAATACAAAGATCGCACAAAATGAGAAATATTATCTTCATAAACACTTTGATAAATACTCAGATATATTTTCCAATAAATTTATTTGATAAAGTGGAGCAAAGAAAGACAGAAAGAAATATGTAAAAGATAAGAAGAAAAGGGCTCAATCCTTCTCAAGCCTCCAAAGAGACTCTTTTTATGAGCTTATTTTTACATGATATGAGCATTATATCCTAATTTTATAACAAAGTTTCACATAGGTTTTTGGATTATAAAAATATAGTCATGAATTGATTTCTCATTCAACCCCAGTCGATCTATCAATTTCTAATCCTAGAAAGAGAACCTTTCTGTTGCTCCTCACTGGTGTCCTTCAACTTCAATTGAAGACACTTGAATTCAGTATTTGAAACATTTCAAAGGAGTTCTCTTTAACAGGATCAAAGGGGAAACAGTTTGGCCCTTACTCATTCTCCTCTGTCATCTGTCCTCATCCCCAACTCTGTGTTCCAGATTTTCTGAACTTATAACAATTTGTAGAACAAACCACAATCTCTCTCACCTATATAAGGCTCTTCCTTCTGCCTGGGTACTGGTATTTGCTAACTCCTCTGCATCCTGGTGGCCTTACATTATTGGGCCCTTCTTCTGGGAAGCCTTTTGTGACCAACCCAAGTCCCCTTTCTCTGCTCATGTATAACACTAATTCTGGCATTAAACATGGACTTTTCACATTGCCTAGATACTTGACTCTGAGCCCCAGGAGAACAGGAATCATGTAGCTCATTCATCACTGTCTACCCACAGATTAGCCTAGTGTCTAGGATATAAGAGACAATCAAATCTTCACTGAAAGCTTCCAATCAAGATGGCAGAGTAGGTAAATGTGGTACTCTCTTCCTCTCAAGACCATATCAAAATTACAACTAAAGTACTGAACAGCCATCATTGAGAGCCACCTGAAGTCTAGCTGAATAGAAGTCCTAGAACTAAGAATATACAGAAGAAGCCATATTGAGATTAGTAGAAGAAATAGAGATGTGGAACAGGCTGATCCCAAACCCACATGTGGTGATTAAAAATCAGGAAGGATATCTCAGCTCCCACACCAGGTTTCCCAGCCCAGGGTTTCAGTGCTGGGAAGAGAAGTACCCATAACTTCTGGTGGGGATTGAGGCTGAGTGAGATAAAGGGCTTCTGGAGTTCCAGGTATTTCTCTTAAAAAGCCTGAAATGGACTTACTTGGACTCACTTGCTCCGAGCTCCAGTGCTTGTGCAGCTGCTCAGAAGGCACCAGGGACATATGAGAAGAGCTGAATTGCCTGGCATCAGGGCAAGGGCTGGAGGGGCAGCTTTCTTCCAGACAGAAATGCTGGCAGGTGCCATTATTCCTTTGCTGAGCCCTCCCCCAACCCAGCTGCACAGATGGGCACTATATTTGAGTCTCCATCAACCTGGCTAATACCATTTTCCCTAACCTAGTGATTCCCTGACACCCTGCCCCACCCAATTTGCAGACCCACCTAAACTACTTCCAGTAGTTTTTCCATACAAACAGCCTATCTTGGTTCATGCTGCAGATTTTCCTAAGATCTCTCAAATATTTATGAATGCCAAACAAACAGAATCTGGCTTTGGGGTGCCCCATACCTTTTTCTAAGCAGCCTCAAATCCAGCACTAGTGGCAGCCAGCCTCAGTTTGCAGCATAGCCTCTCCCAGGCATCACCAAGCCCAGTACAAGTGGCGACAATCTGCAAATCACTTTGTAGCTCATATGAAGTGGTCCCACTTAGGACACAGGCAGCAGCTGAACTTAGCCTGCACCAGAGCTCCTCCTGAGAGGCCTCAGAACCAACATGCCTGGTGGCCAGCTACAGACCACACCAGAGCAGCACCCAACCAGCTCCACAAACAACATACCTGAAGTACAGACTTGGTTGACACAAGAGCCCCACAAAATAAATCCTGCTCCATATAGCACAACAGCTTCTCCACTGTAGTCACAGCCAATCAGCCTGAGGGTCAGTCCTTCCCATTGAAGTACCAAGAGCAGTCAAGGGTCAACTACTACAGTAGTGACATATAACCCACACAAGGGACACACTTGGAGTACTGGGCTTGAGTGAGCAGGGAAACTGCACCACTGGGCCTCCCATTCTACCAAAAACGGGAGATGTAGCAGCTGTACCTAACACATAGAAACAAATACAGGGAAGAGGCCAAAGGAGGAAACAAAGGGACATGACCCAAATGAAAGAACAGATCAAAACTCCAGAAAAATAACTAAACAAAATGGAGACAAGCACTCTTACCAGATACTGAGTTGAAAAGATTGGTTATAAAGATACTCAGTGAACTTAGTGAAAACTTCAACACATACAGGAAACATAAAAATGAACATAGAAAACAGAAAAAGTACCAGTTAGAAATGTAGAGTATAATAACTAAATGAAGAATACATTAGAGGGAATGAACAGTAGATTAGAGGAAGCAGAGGACCAAATCAGTGTTTTGAAAGACAAGGTAGCAGAAAACACCCAATCAGAACAGCAAATAATGATAATAATAATAATAATAATAATAATAATAATAATAATAGTTTAAGAATCCTCTGGGAAAACATCAAGTGTACCAAAATTTGCATCACAGGAATACCAGAAGGAGAAGAAAAAGAAAGCAAGAAATTTAAGAACTTTTCAAAGAAATAATGATGGGAAATTTCCCCTATCTGGTAAAGGATATAGACATACAAGCCCAGGAAGCACAGAGAGTCCCAAACAAGATGAACCCAAATAGGCCCACACCAACACATGTTATAATTAAAATGCCAAAAGTTACAGACAAAGAGAACCTTAAATTTTCCAGAGAAAATTAGTTATCTACTAGGGAGCGCCCATGACGTCAGTTGAGTTCTCAACACAAACTTTGCAGTCCAGAAGGCATCAGCAGGAAACATTCAAAGTGGTAAAAAGCAAGGACCTGCTCTATCAAACAAAGCTATCATTTAGAATTGAAGGACAGATAGAGCTTCCATACAAGAAAAAGGTAAAGGAGTTCATCACCACCAAACCAGTATCATGAGAAACGTTAGAGGGAATTCTTTAAGAAGAAGAAGTAAAAGAAAGATAAAAAATATAATTATATAATAGTAATAACTACATATCCATCAACATTTACTTTAAATGTACATGGATTAAATGCTCCAATCAAAAGACACAGGGTGATTGAACTGATAAGAAAACAAAATCCTTACATATGCTACCTACAAGAGACTCACTTCAGATCAAAAGATACACACAGTCTAAAAGTAAAGGGATAAAAAAATTATTTCAAGAAAACAAAAACAAAATCTGGGGTAGCAGTACATATATCAGCAAAAATAGATTTTAAAACATAGGCTATATATCAAGAGAGAAGAGCACCCAGTAATACTACTTCTGGGTATTTACCCCAGGAAACTCAAAACACTAATTCTAAAAGACATATGCATCCATATGTTCATTGCAGCATCATTTACAATAACAAAGGTATGGAAGCAAACTCAGTGTCCACCAACAGATAAATGGATAAAGATTTGTACATATATAATGGAATATTACTCAGCCATAAAAAATAACCTTGCCATCTACAACAGCATAGATGGATCTACAGGGTATTATGCTAAGTTAAATAGGTCAGACAGACAAAGACAAATACCATATGTTTCACTTACCTGTGGAATATACAAAATAAAATAAAATAAACAAAACAGAATCAAATTCATAGATACAGAGAACATTTTGAAGTTTGCCAGATAGTGAGGGATTGTGGGGGGAAGGGCAAAAAAGCAGCAGTGATTAAGAAGTACAAAGTGGTTATTACAAAATAGTCATGGGGATATAAAGTATAGTATAGGAAATATAGTCAATGGTATTTTAATAACTATGGTGCCAGGTGGGTAGTAAACTTATTGGGGTGATCACTTTGTAAGTTATATAACTGTCTAAACATACATTGTGCCCTTGTAATTAAAAAATTAAAAAGTCATTTTTAAAACAAGAAATGTTCACTAAAGTCCTAAGGTACCTTTAACTTTTTTCCCTAAGACCTTATTTTGTTTTCCAAGTGAACGCCTTAGAAACTTCCTTCAAAATCATTCATACCTCAACTCTCATATCTTATTAATTAAATTGTCATCTCACAAGTTGACATTAGAAAGAAGTAAAACCAATCTATCATGGAAGAAATCAAGAGAGTAGTTATCGTGTGGTAAATGAGGTTGTAACTAGAAAGGGGCAGGTGGGAGGTTCCTAGGCAGCTTGAGTGCTCTTTCAGTTCTTAACCTGAGTGCTGATTATATAGATGTGTTAACCTCATAAAAAGTCATCAAGCTGCAAACATGGTTTATACACTTTTCTTTATCTGCTATACAATTCTGTCCAAGAAGAGTTCAGCCATTGTTAAAATAACAAGAAAGGTTAATGCATCATTGATGTAATGTAGAAGCCAAGGGGAGTGGACTGGAATGTGCATGTATGAACAATGAGGACTTCACTGTACCAGTCAGTGGGGGTGGTAGATGCCACTGAGTGAGCATGTATTCTGAGTGGCTATCACATTCAAAATGACTGAGTGGGAAGAGCAGCAAATCTGTATCAAATTTTATGTTAAACATAAACATTCTTCCATGGAAACTATTCAGATGATTCAGAAGGGCACAGGTATAGGCAACTGGTGATTGCCAGCTTCATCACAACAAGGCATCTGCTTATGCATCATGTCTTGTGCAGAGTTTTTTTGGTGAAACATCAAATCACTCAGGTGAGTCAACCACACTATGGTACAGATTTGGCACACTATGTCTTCTGGCTTTTCCCCCTCCAGAAAAATCCACCATTGAAAAGGAAGAGATTTTGGACCATTGATGAGATTCAGGAAAATACAACAGGGCACCTGATGGTGATTGGGAGAACTGTGTGAGGTCCCAAAATGCCTACTTTGAAGAGGACTGAGGCATCATTGTCCCATGGACAATGTTCCTTGTATCTTGTATCTTTCTAAATAAATGTCTCTATTTTTCACAGTACATGGCTAGATACCTTCTGGATAGACCTTGTATGTCAATAAAAAGCTTATTTTAAAAGAGAAGAAAAGCACAAGTCCCTTTTCCTCTCTCCATCAACTTCTGTAATGTATGACTGAGCTGCTGGGTGGTGGTCTTGAACTAATGCTTTGAAAGGAAAATTCTTCGAAGCCCTCAGTGTCTTTTCACTGGGGCCAGAAAGTTGCATAAGGCCTTACTCAACTTCCCAACCTTTTGTGAGTGTTCAAGCAAGCATGAAATTCAAGGTCCGAAATAGGCTAATCCTGGAAGGTGAAAACACCTTCAGCATCAACTTTTTATCTTACTCATCTGTGGACTTCCCAAAGCTCCAGCAGCTTCTGGACCATAACAGGAATGCAGTAACCTCCTGATGAATGAAAGGTAGTCTTCTCTTTAGTTGGAAATCTTTATGTCACTTATTTTAATCACTTTGTAGTCATGTTGTTGGTTTCTAAATACACATCAATAAGAAAACGTATTACTTGCCCTAACAATTATCTATCTTGGTTCTATTTGTTTTCTCATTTAGAATGGAAATAAGAAACCTAATTTACTATACTAAGTATGATCACTTATTGTTCACTAAGAGATACTGTCTACCTCATGGAGTTTGTAGTTATGACTAAGGATATAATATCCCTCTGGTCAAGAAAAGGTTTGAAATCATTATAAAATCAGAGGAGTTCACTTCACAGAGAGCCATGAACTGTCAACAGTCCTTAAGTCATACAGGAATTTGTCATCTGAGATACATATTTGCTGTACCTTTTACTACAGTAGTGAAGTGATATTAGACTATGAAAGGAAAATTCACATTTCAACAGAATGGTTTATGATTTATTTTATACTAAGTTGATATGGTATTATGCTTGTATTAAATGTGGCCATATTTGTTAAGTATTCCCTCTGTTTCAGGCATTATGTTAAATTCACAACATAAATTTTCCCACTTCACTCTTACAATGAGTCTATGATATATATACTATTAGTATCCCACAAATTACTCAGGAGAAGCTGAATTTCAGAGTGTTTAGGTTCTTGCTTGGGGTCACACAGTTAGCATTTGCACAAACTAGGACTCACACTCTGGACTCTCTTGATTGAACAGCTTCTGCACTAAACCACTATACCTCAGTGCTTGCTTGTGGTTGCTCTCAGAGGTCCTAAGTCAGAGGGAAACTATATCAAGGCAGACTGGGCAAGTAATGGAAGCCATTCTTCTCTCGATACTTAGACATGTGGAATGAAATAGTAAAATAAAACAAGCATGTTTCAATATAATTACAAGAAAAGATACTAAGAGCCAATTCGTACATTTATAGCTAAGTGTAAAAAGCTGATAATCTGGTGTTGTCTAGGGCTCTGGCATTAGCACGAGAAATCAAACTTTATGCCTAAACTACATGCTGCCTAGGAAAAATATTTACTGTAATTATATGATGCAGAAACTCCTAAATACAAAAGCTTATCTAACAATTATTCCCAGGCAGTCAATACCAATAGTATACATGATTGAGGACCAGATATAAATCTATTGTGAAGAGAAATTCAAGCTCTACTCTGTTCCCACAAAAATAATATATAATAGTAAAGATCAGTTTACAGTCAAAAATGACAAAACACATGGACAAAAATCTATGATGAAAGCATGCAGATATAAATAAACAAGAGGATTGGCATCCTCAAAATTTAAAATACTAAAATAATCTTTAAAAGCCTTTAGAATTAGGTACAGGAAACTTAAGAATAAGAGTCTATGTAAAAGAATATGCAAATTTTTTAAAGAAGCAAATAAACCTTCTAGAAAAGAAAATGAAAGAGCCATATTAGAAACTCAACTCATTCTCTCTAAGCAGCAGACTAGATACCATAAAAAGGAAATTAGTGAACTCTAGTTAAGTTGAAGGAAGTTATTTAGAACAAAGTACATAAATAAACAGAAATAAATTTATATCTAGACATAGTTTATTTTTCAGTGAAATTTCAGAACACTAAAGAGAAAGTAAACTCTTTAAGAGCCATAATTGATGGGAAGCCAGCCTACTTATAAAGGTGCAAAACTAAAAGTCAGAAGACAATGGAATAATATCTTTAAAATATTTTTATTTAGATATGGTGGAGTTAAATTATCCCTGCAGAGTACCTACCAAATAATGTGTTTTTGATGAAGAATGAAAGCATTTACCACTCAAGGATCATTCTTGAAAAAACTTCCAAAGTACTTCAAAACAAAAAAACAATGGTTTAAAAAAAAACAGTAGTGAGCCCTGGCTGGTGTAGCTTGGTGGATTGAGCACAGGCCTGCAAACCAAAGGGTTGCCAGTTCCATTCCCAGTCAGGGCACATGCCTGGGTTGTGGGCCAGGTCCCCAGTTGGGGACACATGAGGGCCAACCACACATTGATGTCTCTCTTCCTCTCTCTTTCCCTTCCCCTCTCTCCAAATAAAATCTTTAAAAGGAACAATAGTGAGTAAACAGATTGGTAAACATTTTACTTACAATAGACAGGAACAAGATTAATACAATGTACAGTGGGTTTAAAAACATGGAAGAACTAAAGTGTCAAAGCATATTACATGAAAGAGATACAAAGTAATCTAGGTTAGAGAATTCGAAGTTTTGTCCTGGAGGAGGGAAGAATCCTAAGCAATTAAAGCATATTTAAAACATTAAGGTAACTACTACAAAAAAATTTGGAGTATAAATTTCACTACTAGTAAGGGGGAGAAAAGGAGGGGAGAAAAAGAGGAGAGAAAACAATAAATCCAAAGAAGGCAAAAAAAAAAAGCAAAGAAAAAGAATTAAGAATAGAGGGCATATAAAATGACAACAGAAATAAATCTACCCAATAATAAGCAAAAGTATTTCAAATCCAGCTATATTCAGCTATTTATAAGATGCATCCTAAGGCAGCGTAACAAAAAAGAATTGAAAATGGAGGGAAAGGGGGAATATGCCTATGAAGTGTTACCCAAAGAAGATTTACTATGCCTATGCTATTAGCAAACAAAATAGACATTAAAGCATAAAGGACTTTAATTGGGACAACTGTAACAGAACAACAATTAAGAGAAAAAAAGGTTTTACACAGTGATAAAAGGAATGATTTATTAGAAAGCTATACCAATCCTGAACAGAGATATCCATGGTAACATAACTTCAAAACATAGAAAGCAAAATGAATTGCATGACACAAAGGGGTTGAAAAATCCCTAAGCCAGTAAGAGATTAATTACCATCTAAAATAGACCCCCTATAATATTGCATGTCAACTGTAATTGAAGAAATAAATAAAAGTAAAATAAAATAGATACCCCTTAAAACCAACTTGGAAACACACTTGAGCCAATAGATACATATTAATATATTAATCCCGGTACCCAGCTATTAGAGAATGAAACTTGCTTTCAAAAATATATGGACAAGTACTAGAATACAAAGCAAGTCTCCACATATTTTAAAAAACATATGTTATACAGACCACAATGTCACTTAATTAGACATCAATAATTTTTTAAAGCCTCAAACCCTGCATATTAGGAAATCTTAAAAGACTAAATATTATAGATCAAAAATTGTGAAAATTAAAAAAATGTTAAATAATAATAAAAGCCCTCCATATTAAATTTATGGAGATAACCTGCAATGTAGATAGAAATTTTGTATGTATATAGTGTATTATATATATGAATGGAGATGAAAAGATAAGCAGCAAACATAAAATGTTATAAAATTAAAGAAAAGAATAAACCCCCAAAACACAGAAGAAAGATAATAATAGAGCTATGAAGCAAAATAAATAAAATAGAAAGTCAAAGAAACAGCAGAAAGAACAATACTAAATGATTGTTCTTTGAAAAGAGAAACCAAACAAACATATCTCTGCCAGTACAGAGGGGAAAGAGGAAACGTGAAACATGGGAAGGCGGGAGGGAGGGAGTTAGGAGAAGAGAGAGAGAGAATATGGAGATGAGGAGGGAGGAAGGCAAGAGGAAGGAGAGGTGAGAGAGAGAGGGAGACTGATTTAAAAGATGAAAATCACCAACAAGGTAGCATTTTTAATCCAAAGATAATATTTTTAACAAATGCATGCATTAACCTTGAAAAGCGAGATGAAATGGGCAATTTTCTAAAAAATATAATCACCAAAGTCATTTAAAAAAATAGAAATTCCAAAGAGATAGCAACCCACTAAAGAAACTAATTCAGCATTTGAAAATTTACTCACACAGAAACAAACAAAAATCCATCAATTACTGATATTTTATGAGTAAGTTTTACCAAACTTATAAAAACAATTAATTTAATCTTACACAAAATGTTAAGATATTAGAGAAACAGGGGAAATTCTCCAAGTAATATTGTGACAATAAAATCACAGTAAGAAAAAAGTCAAATGACAGTACAAGAAAGGTAAAGTATTACCCATTCATCTTGGTGAGCACAGATGCAAAACTTTGCCATACAAAATAAGCAAATGAATCCTGAAATACGTTTTTGTTTTCTGTAATCCTGACAATGAAAGTCCATCATGGGAAAGCAAGTATGTTTTCACATTAGACAACCCATCTGCTATTAAGGATATTTATGGTATATGTAATTCATAATTGAAAAAAAATTAAAGATTGTACCTATGTAATGCAATATATTAAGAATTAAACTTATTTTTGTAATGTATGTAGAAAAAAATTAATAAAATTCAACATCCATATTCCCTTTTTTAGTATACTTTATTGATTATGCTGTTACAGTTGCCCTATTTTTTTTTTATCACCTTTATTCCCTACTTCCCTAAAAACCCCCTTCCTCCAGCATTCCCTCACCCTCCCATAGTTCATGTCCATGGGTCATACATATATGTTCTTTGGCTTTTACGTTTCCTATACTATTCTTAACTTCCCCCTGTCTATTTTGTACCTACAATTTATGCTTCTTATTTCCTGTATTTTTTCCCGCATTCTCCCTCCTCCACCTCCCCATTGATAACCCTCCATGTGATCTCCATTTCTGTGACTCTGTTCCTGCTCTAGTTGTTTGCTTACTTTGTTTTTGTTTTTTAGCTTCAGTTGTTGACAGTTGTAAGTTTGTTGTCAGTTTATTATCCATAGTTTTGATCTTCTTTTTCTTAAATAAGTCCCTTTAACATTTCATGTAATAAGGGCTTGGTGATGATAAACTCCTTTAACTTGACCTCATCTGGGAAGCACTTTGTCTGTTCTTCCATTCTAAATGAAAGCTTTGCTAGATAGAGTAACCTTGGAAGTAGGCCTTTCATGACTTGGAATACTTCCTTCCAGCCCCTCCTTGCCTGCAAGTTTTCTTCTGAGAAATCAGATGATAGTCTTATTGGTGCTTTTTTGTAAATAACTGTCTCCTTTTCTCTTGCTGCTTTTAAGATTCTCTCCTTACCTTTCATCTTGGGTAATGTAATTATGATGTGCTTTGGTGTGTGCTTCCTTGGGTCCAACTTCTTTGGGGCTCTGTGAGCTTCCTGGACTTCCTAGAAGTCTATTTCCTTTGCCAGATTAGGGAAGTTCTCCATTATGTTTTTAAATAAGTTTTCAATTTCTTCCTCTTCCTCTTCTCCTTCTGGCACTCCTATGATTTGGATGTTGGAACATTTAAGGTTATCCCGAGGTTCCTAAGCCTCTCTTCATGTTTTTGAATTCCTGTTTCCTCATTCTGTCCTAGTTGGCTGTTTGTTTCTTCTTTTGGCTCCAAATTGTTGATTTGAGTCCCAGTTTCCTTCCCTTCAGTGTTGGTTCCCATATATTTTCCTTTGTTTCAGTTTGTGTAGCCTTCATCTCTTCCTTCATTTTGTGACCAAACTTAATCATTTCTGCGAGCATCCCAAATACTAGTGTTTTGAACTGTGCATCTGATAGTTCGACCATCTCTTCATTGCTTAGTTCTTTTTCTGGAGTTTCAATCTGTTCTTTCATTTGGTCCATATTTCTTTGTCTCAGAGCACCTATTATATGGTAAGGGGAGGAGCCTTAGGGTTTTTGCCAGGGCAAGGCAACCCACTTCACCGCATTGAAGTGCAGTCTGGATGGATGTTTCTTCTTTAACTGTTTGGTTGTTGGACTTCCATGCAGTTCAATTTTCTGAAAGTTCTGTTTGTTTTTTGTTTTTAAATTGGTTGTTGTCCTTCTTTTAGTTTTGCAAGGAAGCAAAATGTATCTACCTATGCCTCCATCTTGGCTGGAAGTCTGAAGTTCAATATCCAAGTTTTGAGCAATAACAGCAGCACCAAACACTCTTGAAGAAGTTTCATAACTTAATAAATGAGTAACTACCCAAAACCTACAGAGATTTGGGAAGTAGATAATAGCTATGGTTGCACAACATTGTAAGTTATTTAATGCACTTGAATTGTGCACTTAAAAATAGTTACAATGGTAAATTTTATATTGTTTATAATTTACTACAACTTTAAAAACCCTATAGCAAACATTATACCTAACATGGAATTATTAGGAGCAATTCCTCTAAATTAGGAATAAGACATGGTTAACTACTCTCATTGCTTCGATTCAACTATGTGTCAGAAGTCCAGTGCAGTGAAATATAAAACAATAATTAAGTATAAATATTAGAAAGGACATTTTCACAAGTGATGTTACTGTTTCCACAAAAATCCTAAGAGAATCTATACACAATCTATTGGATCTGAAAGACCATTTAGCAGTTTGTTGGGTATAAGATATTCAATGTACAAAAATCAGTGAAGTTCTCATATGCTAGCAATTACCAATTAGAAAATGTAGTTTTAAATATATACCATTTATGATAGCAAGAAAAACTATAAGCTGTCAAGGTATAAATCTACTGTAAAATTAATAAACTGTAGTGAAAGCCATAGACAGAGGCATGTAAAGAAAGAGATATACTTAGTTTATGGGGGAAAGTTCCAATATCATAAAAGACAGCAATTATCTTCAAATTAATATATAACATAGCAATTTTAATCAAAACCCTAACATAAGTAATGGAAATTAACAAGCTGACTTTAAAATTAATGTGAAAGGGTAAAGAGGCAAGAATAGCCAAGATGACTTGGAAGAAGAATAATGAAAGGATATTTTTTCTAAATAACAAGTCCTATTATAAAGCCATAATATTTAAAGAGACAGGGTGCTGATACAGGTAGCGACAAACCATAACACCTGGAAATAGATCTTCATATAGATGGGAACTCAGCCCAAGACACAGGTGTCATAATAAATTTATTGGAAAATAAAGACTATTCAATAAAAACTGCTACTTACAAGGCCAACTATGCAGAAAAGAACCAAACTAGACTCTACCTCATGCCACACACACACAAATTCCAAGGGGATTAAAGTCTTAAATGTGAAACCCTTTAAAGCATTCAGAATAAAAATATATGGGAGTATCATTATAACACTATGGCAGAGACTGATCTCTTAAACACAGAACAAAATGCATAAATCACAGAATAAAGAATAAACTAGACTACATTAAAATAAAAGCAAAAGAAAATTTCTGTGCATCTAAGAACATCTATAAATGTGAAGAGACAGACCCAGGAATAGGAAGGCACATATTCAGATCATATAACTGCAAAGAAATTGTATCCAAAACCCAAATCAGTATGACTACATCCAGTCCCCAACAGAGAACTGCCAATAGGAATACAGGAATGAAGAGTTCAGGAACCCCACATGACCAATGAAACTGTTTTCTAAAAAAAGGCACACCCAAATTAGTAATCAGGGAAACGCATATTAAATGGCCAAGTATCATACCAAGTATCACTTTCAATCATCAGATTTCAGTGAATCCTGAAGTTTTGGTGCGTTCAGTAAAGAAACCTCAAACAGATAGCTAAAATTGTCAACTGTCCATTAGGGAAACACCAATTAGGACTTTTTCCAACCACCAACAAACGTAACTATGAATTGCCCATATTCTAGGATGCGTTCTAATGCATTCTGAATGCTTCCCAAACTCTAAGTGATCTCTCTAACAAAGCCAAGTGATGTTTCTTCCCAGCTGATGGAAATACTCCCTCACACAAGAGGGCGGCCATGCTTCCATCTCTCCATGCCATCCTGTGCTGCCAGTCGCATTGGCCCACCTGGGGAAGTCCCTACTGAGCAGAAGGGTGGGGGCTTACTTGGAGCAGTCTTCGCAAGCAATGTTCCCTGAGGTTTCCTTGATGGTGCGCTCAGAGACAAATGCCGGATATTCAGTGTCACAAGGCTCCAGAGTCTGTTTCAATTTCTGGGCTGTAGGGATAAGAGAAAAAAAAGAAAAAGATAACAAACGCAAGGCACAGGCCTTATTGAGACTGGCAGCCCATAGGAACTCAGAATGCAGCTCTGCTCCCGCTGCTCTGTGATTTTTCCAGGCACAGCCTAATGCATTATTTTCTAATTAGTCAAGTGGTTTCATCTGCCAAGCAACTCTATAAGCTATAATTCCTCAAGCAGTTGTGTTGGCTTGATCAGCTATCATTTATGCATCACAAGAATTCTACTTTCTGGGACATCAGTCACTGGGTCTCTGACCTCAGATTTACTTGAACTTAGCAACAAACACATATGTATATCTAAATAAATGTATAAAATATGTTATACTATATTATTTAGGGTGAGACAAAGGTCATGATACAATTGCATGGTTTTATTACAGGAACAAAATTGAAATATGGACTAGTAAAATACGTAATGCCTTTGAACCAAAGCCATGAACTTAATCCTACTATTATGAAGTTCCTTGTCAAGTAATACAGCAGTAAATAACACTGCCCATAAATGAATACATAGTAGGCACTCACTGAAGGTTTGTGGCTGATTAAATTATCTCAGCAAGTTATGTCTATTGCACAAGTTCCAAAACCTCACTAAGTCTCAATTTTTTAAATTTCTACTTGAGGGATAATATAGGTCTTCTATAAGAAGTTGACGTGAGAAGTAAATAATATATGTTGAGTACCTAGTACAGTACATGGAACATAATAAGTGCTAAGTAAGTGTCAGTTAATAATAATAATAGTAGCAGTAATAGTAATAACAAAAACAAAAATAATGCTGCATTCTAATGAAGTCTTTGTGACATTAAAGTGAGGCTGATAGAATTTACAATAGCTAAGATACAGAAGCAACCTAAGCGTTCATCAACAGATGACTGAATAAAGAAACAGTGGTGCATATGTACAATGGAATAAGACTCAGCTTTAAAAAAGAATGAAATCTTGCCCTCTGCAACAACATGTATGGACCTAGAGGGTATCAGGCTAAGTGAAATAAGTCAGACAGAGAAAGACAAATGGCTGATGACTTGATTTATATGTGGACTCTAAAGAACAGAATACACAAACAAGCAGAACAGAAACAGACTTGTAGATAGAGCATTTTGAAGGTCGCCAGATGGGGTGGGGGTGACCTGAGTGAAAGAGGTGAAGGGGTGGAGAAGTACAAATTGGTAGTTACTGAATAGTCACGGGGATGTAAAGTACAGCATAGGGAACAGAGTCAATAATATTGTGATAACTGTTACATATGGTGTCAGATAGGCACTAGATTTATTGGGGTGATCACTTTATAAAGTATATAAATGTCTAATCACAACCTGAAATGAATATAATACTGTACATCAACTGTAATTGAAACACTTTTAAATATACATATATATGTAAGCGAGGATGATAGCTGGTATAACATAGTGGTTAGGATTGAAGGCTCCAGAGTCAGAGAAGTTTAGAGCACAAATCCCAGCTCCATTGCTTCCAGCTAACCCTCAGTGTTCTCGTCTGTAAAATGGAGGTGCCAGTAGCATAAGTTCTCCTCACCGGATATCTTCTCCTTAACATTTTCCCAGGAGAATGCTTACTGGTTCCCAGCACCCAAACTCTGTGCAATGTTTCTGGCTGGAGTTTATGTAAAACATAAACATATATTTATATAAAATACAAACATGTATTTATAAACATATTACATCTATGTTATATGCATATGCATAATTTACATTTACAATTGTGAAACTTAATACTATTTTAAGAAAACGATGTGTACACAAAGTCTCCTTTACATTCAAAATACAACTGGTTGGATTTCAGAACCATGGGTAGATGTTTTGTGGAATGTCCACCTGGGAGGCTTCTGGCACTAAGTGAGCCATCATGGGGTTACTGAATGCAAAGCAATTGTTTGGTAACAAGAATGCGATAATCATTGGGTAATCAGGAAATCATGCTCTAAGCATGTATATCCTGTTGTGATTTTTTAAATAATATACTCTTTTGACGGAGCTTTAATTATTTTGAGGAAATTAATTTAGTGTTTGTGATAGAAGTGTAGCGCACTGTAATTTTTTCCTATATAAAACAAAAAGAAGTAGACTCTTAATCAGCTTTCTTTTGAAGTGCAGAACAGCTGATTTGGGTCATTGACATAAAGAGGAGATGCCCGTGCTCACTCACAGGGTTGTTCTGAGGAAAAAATAAACTAACGCACTATATTTCTCAACAGACTGACACACATGCATGGACACACACACAACCTTCATGAAATAAATACTGTCTTTCTGGAGTGCTACATCCATATGCCAGGAGTTGGGCTCATTGCTTCGTAGCTAAGAACAAAGTCTAGGGGTTGTGTATTCTGCCATTGCTGTATGGCCTCAGATTGAGTTTTTAACCTCTCCACACCTTCGTGTCCTCATCTGCAAAATGGTGATAACAGTACTAACTTCACATGGTTATTTGAGGATACATGAATTAATAATGGCAAATGTCTAGCACACTGGCAATGCTATTTAAGTGGCTGTGCTTACTGCCGTGTGACTTCTGCCTATGGCATTTCATTGAACCCTTTGGTTAGAAAAGGCAAGTAGACGGTTGCCTCACTGACTCCTCACTGCACTGAAGGCACAGTGCTGGTAGTTGTGCTCCCCAAGGGCCAGGAACAAGACACTGTCTGTCCCCTCCTGCCCTGCAGTGCTAGCTCTCATAGAGCATCATTACATGCTTGCTGAATAATGAATAATTCTCCTGAATAAAGTTGACAAAAGAAATATGAGAATCTGAGTCCCTAGTGGCAAACTGCCTGCCTTCAGGTGGAAGGCAGGGTGGAAGACTTGAAGGGCCGAGCCCCACAGTAACAACACAGGGAGGCCAGTGGTGGGCATACCATTCCCTTCCCAGCTCTTATCCAGCGCTTCTGATTTTGTCCGCAGGGCATCTTTGCTGGATGCTAGGGAGTTTTCATCATTCTTATTTCATTTGCTTTTCTCTCTTTTTACTGCAGGAGGCCAAACATAAAGCTCAGAGTGACACATTTTTTATTTCCATGTTCTCATTTTTACAGTTTCTTTCTCTATATGGCAAGTGACACTGACTTTCAATTTCAATCATTATATTAATTAAGTGTCAAAAAAACGAGTTCAATCATTTTGAACCCATGAAATAAAGTTCAAAGTTCATTTGAACAAATGAAATAAAGATAAGTACACAATAGCACAGGTTATAAGTGGATATGGTACAAGCAAGCAGATGGCATCTAATCACCTATTGATGGTAACAGCTAAACTTTTAAGAAATTGCCATGCACAGATGATGTTCTGCTTTACATGGATTAATTTATTTAACAGTAAAACAAGACAAAATAAAAAATGCACTATGAGTTACAAATAATTGTTGTTTTTGTTTTACAGATTAGTAAATGAAGGAGAGAGCTGAAAAAAATTGCCCAAATTTATCCAGTGGTGTATGTAGCAGAGCCAGACTTTGAACTTGGGCTGTGTGGTTCCAGCACATACATACTTAACTGCTCTGTGAAGTTTGGCCAATGAACAAAAGGAAGGTCTCTGGGGCAGGCTGAGATAGGCAGCACATGTGATTTAAATATGCCCAATAATTGCACCATCTCTAATTCTCATTTTCTGGGCCCAGTTACAGTGGAATGAGTCCACCAAGTTCACTGACGAGACTCATTTGGCTCTGGTCCTTTCTGTAGATGAAATGTTTGTTCCTTTGACAATTGTAGGGCACCCAAACTGATGGGGTGATAAACCACTGAGTCTATTTGAAGGATGACTATAGATTGGCAGAAGGTTGCTTGATGTGCTTTTGGGAAACACATGAATTATCATACAAAACCAAAGCCACATTTAATCTAAATAGCAGGATTTACTATGAAGACCTTTCTTTGTCTAAAGTACTATTGAAAACACCACATATACTTGCCAGTCTTTACTATTATCTATGAAATTGAAAATCAATAACTCAGATTTCCAGCAACCTAATGAGTACTGCTTTGACCCTTGGGCATTTAAAATTCCTTATCATACAAAGGTGTAGGTACACAAGAATCATGAAGCTCAGCTATGCTGATACTTTATTGTACCAGAAGGGAAAACTGGCACTCAGAAAGCAGACATAGCCTGCCTTGAGTTCCATGCAGAGGGACTACTTGCCCTAATCATTATTTCCTTCAACAGCTAAACCACCACCACCTTTGCAGTCAACACTCACTAAGCTCTTACTACATGCCATACACCATGCCAGGCCATTTGCATGGACGGAACCCTAAGACAAGGCCCTGCTTATGTCTTATTTTGTAGTTGAGGTACCCAGAGCCCAGAGAAATGGAGATGCTTGCCCACAGTCACAGTGCTATGAGTGGTGGTACCCAAATACACACCCGTGGCCACAGCCTGGAGCCTACACTCTTCACCATCCCACTGCTCTCCCTCCCACCCGTTACACTGAGGCTACAGCTGAGGCTGCCTGGAGCCATCACTCACTCAACAATGAAGCACCCACACAATTGAATATCTTTAATTTTCCCTTAGCAACAAATGTCCCTGATGAGAATAACTGACTTGGGTTCACAGTAATTATGTACAGACAATTGGGAATGAATAGAGTTGCCATTTGAAAAAGCTTTCCTCTTCTTTTGTCTTCGTGAATGGACTCCCTTTCATAGCTGGGTGCCAGCAAGCTCCATTTTCTTTGTGTAACTTCACCAAAATGATACCTTTGTGATACTCAAGCAGAAATGGTCTTCCACAGTCCCCTTCATTAAGGAAATGAAGCAGATAAACAGTGTAATTACGGATTCCATTTTTAGCTAAGCAAAGATGAATGTCTCAGCTCAGGGTCTTTAGCCAGTGAGGAAATGGGATGCTTAGAATGAGGAGACCTTGCAAGTCAATGTAGTTATGGTGCTTGAAACGTTTCTCTCCTTCCACTGCATCTAAGATCTACATTTACATTTAACACAGATGTTCACATGATAGCAGCCCACAGTTGAGTTTCTTGACCTTCGTTTGATTCAGATTCTTCATCTATGGAATGGCTGGGCAGAAGCTTTAAGCCTTTAAGCCTAAGTGTGACAGTTCAGGTGCAGCAGCCGAAGTGGCCCGCTGCCTCTCTCAGAACTGTCTGGCTGAGGTGGTAGGTTCTTGGTTTAGGTCTGAGCCCATTTATCTATTAGCCGTCTGCCTTCAGTGCCTCAGGAAAGTTCAGTGACAGACTTTAGCAATCCTCACCTCTCAGGTATGTTGAAGGGATCTGAAGATAATCTAGTGCCAGAACCTCCAGAAATGGAAAAACACTTATGTATGGAAGCACCATGTATCAACAATGCAATTATTTAACGAGGTCCTTATTTAGAGTCAATCGGGGGGAAAGGGCCTCACAGCGGAGCAATGGAATGAGATAACTTGGAATTATCTATTAAGGATCATTTTATAACGCTTCCTAAAACAGAAATAGAGTACTGAAACATCACTTTATTCCGTTGAGCTAAAATTCTTCCCACTTTGGTCCTGGTGGACAGGGAAGCCGGGGAGAGGGGAGATGGAATTTCAGAATGGGAACCTTAACAAGCTTCTGTTACCCTGAGTGCAAAGCCCGCCATCCCCTCCCCTGCACCCGCTGGTGTGCACGGAGGCTTCTCAGCAGCAGCAACGCAACAGGGCTCCTGTATCCACAGTTCGCTTTCTGTGGTGTTAGTTACCCACGGTCAACTGCAACTCAAAAATGTTAAATGAAAAAAAAACTGGGGAACTAAAGCATTCATAAGGTTTATATTGCATAGCATTCTAAGCAGTGTGATGAAATCTCGCACTGTCTGCTTCATCATGAATCACCTCTTCGTCAGGTGTATCCAGCTGTACATGCCACTGCCCATTGGTCACTTAGTAGCCATTTCGGTTACCAGAGACTGAGATCCATTCACTTGACTTTTATTACAGTGTAGTTGTTAGTTATAAGTGTTCTAGCATATTAGTTATTGTTATTAATCTTTTAATGTACCTGATTTATAATTTAAACTTTAGCATAGGTATATATTTGTAGGAAAAAGTCATAGTAAAGTAGGGTTTGGAACTATCCATGCTTTCAGGCGTCCATTGGGGGTCTTGGAATGTATCTCCTGCAGATAACAGGGGGCTGCTCTATCGACATTTTGGGTCGGTAATTGTTTGTTGTCAGAGTTTGTGTGCTGTAGGATGTTTAGCAGCATCCCTGACCTCTACCCACTAGATGTCAGTAGCAGCCTCATCCCCAGTTGTGACAACCAAAAATGTCTCCAGATGTTTCAATGACCTGTGGGAGGCAAAATCACCCCCCAAGTTTAACACTACTGGTTTAGGCAAAGGTCACAGTGACAGGTTCTCAACAGAGACTCAAAAACTAACTGTCAGATTTGAAGGACCAGAACCAGAGCCTGGGCAGACACCTGTGGTGGCAAGCATGGGGAAGGAAAGCAGGCCCAGGGGAGAAGGGGGAAGTGGGAATGCAGGTTGACATGGAGAAGGAGTACATCCTCATCCTCACCATCGAAGCCCCTCAGCTGGGCATGGGCAGGCACACGGTTTGAGGAAGAATACCAAAAAGTAAACCACGGAAGACAACCAGCCCGCTGCCCTCAGCACTGAGCACAGCCAGGCCTCGCAGCCAAAAAACTCACCGCCACCCAAAACACAAGCGCTGCCCGCTGCCCATCGCCATTTTTCACACACTGTTCAACTAACATCCCACACCCCATCATGTCTACTGTTGCCAGTTGGCCAACAAGGAAATCAAAGCCTAAAGAGACCAAATGATTTACCTAGACCCTCACATGCAGAAAGTGGCAGAAGAAGGCTGCCTGCCTCTAAAACCACAGTCCTCAGTCCCAGGGGGAAGCAGTCCCCCAGAGCTCAGTCTGATGGGGAGGACTGGCGATCTGTCCCTGCACCCCGGTGCTCCAGGGGCAGCAGCCATTCGACCAACGTGCAGTCCACTCTCTCAGCCACTAGTGATCTTCCTTTTCTCTCTTTGAATTTCATTTATCTTTTTTTTAACTGTAATATTAAAATTGGGGCAAAACTGGTCAAATAAGGAAAATTTTTAAAAAGATAACAAGCACTCATTTAGTAGGTTCCTTCTGATCTCTTTTCTAAATCATATGCCATTTTAAGCAGGTTTTGCCACAGGTAAATTTGTCTCTGGGGTACATGGTGCTCTTCTCCTCCTAATTCATATTTTGGCCTCTGCTCATTGACTCTCTATTGGCATACTGATTACTGGTCCTATTTAACTCTACACTCTCCTCTCTCCTCATTAAATGCTTTTGGGGGTATATGCAGGTTTTTACATTGTTTTTCTTGTTATTTTACTTAATGTCATGAGCATTTTTTAACCAGGGGAAAAGTTATCAGAAACAGAATCTTTAAAAAAGTTGTTTATGTCTTTCTGTGGATGAGCTGTAATTTACATTAAAATGTCCCTATCTTGAGTGCGGGCCTGCGAACCAAACGATTGAGGTTCGATTCCCAGTCAGGGCACATGCCTGGGTTGCAGGCCAGTTCCCAGCAGGGGACTCATGAGAGGCAACCATACATTGATATTTCTGTCCCTCTCTCCTTCCCTTCCCCTCTAGAGATAAATAAATAAAATATTTTAAAAAAGAAAAAAAAAATGTCCCTATCTCTCATTATTTAAAGAGCTACAGGGATTTGCAATCATAAATTTCCTGGTGATGATAATTCAATCACAGAATCTTTTCTTCCCGCCTCAGTTTCTTCCCTGAAGATAAGTTTCTAGCAGTGGGATTACAGGCACTGACAGTCCTTCGAATACAGCACCAGCCCAGCAGCACGGAGCAAGGTCAGGCCCACGGCTGAATGGTCACCAGGACAGTGTGTGTGGATGAAAGCAGAGAGCAGCACTGGATTGTCACTGGACTGTCAGTTTCCCAGGACAGAGCCAACCACCAGCACACTTGGGTCACGCTCACTGTTATCACAGGCCACTCCTGGAAGGTGCATGCATGCATAGAACTCTGCGTGTGTGGCTGTACCTCGTATTCTAACAAGAAATCAGGTAAAATGAATTCAGGTAAAATGGGCCTATCTATGTGTGAGTTACATAGCTATGATGACAGTATAATGGTGATACCCGCCCCCCCAAAAAAAAGTGTTAGTGTATGTAGTAAGCAAAGATTGAGCACCAACTACACACTAAGCGCCAGTTAGATGCTACAGGATAACAATGGTTAAGACACAATGGCTCCTGTCACTAAGAAACTCCCGTTTAGTGTGAAACAAACAAACAAACAAACAAACTGAGGCAAAATGGTGTGGAAGAGTTAGGGATTGTGTGAACTGAGCTGTGTGGGGCAGAAGCAAGAACAAACTGTTGCTAATTCTTCCTGGGAGAATTGAGGGAATCTTCACTGCCTGGGGTCTTACAGGAAGGGAGAGGGAATGTCAGACTAAAATGTGTCCAGTACCTGGGGGAACCCGATATGTTACTAATCTACCCCTTTTAAATGAAAGATAGTGAAAAATAATGATAATGGTAGCAGTTTGCTCATGCCTGGCACCTGAGGTTTTAAAAAAAATCAAGCAAAATAAAAACACAAAGGGAAGAAAGAAGAGAATGTACCTGAGCAACAGCAAGTGACAGAACAGGTAGGGAGAGACCAGTGGAAGACAACCCTCATTGAAGAGCACTGGCTTTGTAGGGCATGGGGACTCAACCAGTCATCGCCGTTGGGTCAACACTGCCATCACCATTATCACAATTAATTACAGCTACTATTTTCTGAGAGCTTACTATGTTCCAGTCACTGTTCTCAGCAAGTGAACATGATCTCTCTCACCATTAGACACGTACACACACAAATGATAGTAGATTAATATTATTATTATTATTATTATTATTAGACAAATTTAGGAATTCTTTATTAATAAGTGGGGCATGTGACATTCCATGATGATAAACTTCTATCCTATCTGAATAGTATCCATCTCTTTCTCCTTTATCTTAATCAGCTTGATGCGCCTGACCATTCTGGCAACTATCTTCATCCTTCAACTTTAGTTATCCATTCAAACTCCCGGAAAACAACTGAGAAACCCTTCCCTTCCCTTCCTTCCCCTTAGTCTCAATCTGTACTGATGGCACAAACTGGGCTCTTCTATCAATATGGGCAGAGTGGCACTCAAAGCTTTCTTCAATATTAGAACTTGTTAGACTGTTTAAATTTAATTTATTGGGGTAACACTAGTTAATAAAACCGTAGAGGTTTCAAGTGTACAATTCAATAAAATGTCATCTGCACACTGCATCGTGCTTATTTTGTTGATTAGATTATACATACAAGTGAGATCATATAGTGTTTGTCTCTCTCTGACTGGCTTATTTCACTTAGCATAATAATTTCCAGGTCCATCCATGCTGTCACAAAAGGTAAGATTATCTTCTTTATTGTGGCTGAGTAATATTCCATTGTGCAAATGTATCACAGCCCTTTATCCACTCATCTGCTGATGGGTATTTGGACCGTTTCCATATCTTGACTATTATGAATGCTGCAATCAACACAAGGGTGCATATAGTCTTTCAAATTAGCATTTTGGGTTTCTTTGGATACATTTCCAGAAGTGGAATCACTGGGTCATAAGGCAGTTCCATTTTAATTTTTTTTAGAAAACTCCATATAGCTTTCCACAGTGGCTGCACCAGTCTGCATTCCTACAAACAGTACACAAAGGTTCCTTTTTTTCCACATCCTGACCAGCACTTATTGTTTATTGATTTATTGGTGATAGCCATTCTGGCAAGTGTGAGGTGATATCTCATTGTGGTTTTAATCTGCATTTCTCTGATGATTAGTGACATTGAGCATCTTTTCATATGTCTATGGACCATCTGTATGTCCTCCTTGGAGAAGTGTCTATCCAGATCCTTTACCCATTTTTTAGTTGGGTTGCCTTCTTGGTATTGAGTTGTTTAAGTTCTTCATATATCTTAGAAATCATCCCCTTATCAGATATATCATAAATATGATTTTATTATTTTCCTATTTTGGTTACTGTGGGGAAACTGAGCCTTGCCCAGATCAGCTAACTTGCCAAAGGCCCACCTTGGAGCCAGGATGCAAGTACGTACTGGTCTAGCTCCACGGCTCACACCTCTAAAAGCTTCTACTAATTACTGCTCAAATCACTGAAGCTTCTGGGATAGGAAAACTAGCATGATTAGATTTACATTTTATGAGGATAATTGTACACAAAACAAAACAAAACAAAACAGAATAGTTATTTCTTTATTCAGCCTGAGAAGGCAATGTGTCTGTGTGCTGTAGTACTGCCCACACACATTTTAAGGACTTCACCTGTATAATGTATGACTTCAAAGCCTGAGCTAAGGAAACAGGTCAAAGTGTATATTCAACAAGGGCTGAATGAAGGCTCTGGAATTTTCGTCAGACTGGATGGCGCTGCACTTAGCACAAAGGATGCCTTTTGCTGAAAGAGCTGAAAAATCATCACTTTGCTCTGAGTAGTTTTATGTGAGCACATCCCTGATGAAAAGTAGCCAGTGAACCCAGGGCTCATCACTCTGAGCAAGGACACAGAAGCCAGCTGCTGCTTACCTTTAGCTGTCATATCTGAGTGCCACCAACTGCAGAGGTTAAATTCCACCAGGAACCTAGATGTGAAAGAAAAGCCCAATGTTACTTGGTCAGCCACACCCTGAACAGAACAGTGACACGGTGCTGTCGTCTCCAGCACTGCTCACCTCCTAGTGGTGGTAAGGGAATGGAGACAACTGTATTCGACCATTAATTTAAAAAATGACTTTTGAAAAAGTCATCTTCTAAAGGGCTTCCCCTGCCTTGGTTCAGAACAACAAATAGAATCTTCTCTACTAGACTATTATCTGCAGTAATAAAGGACGCTTTCAAGATTTATCCTGCAATGCAACCTTGTTTAGCCATGTGTATAATGTGTGTGTTTGTATGTGTGTGTGTAGGGGCAGATGGGATAAATTTCTCTTTATGAAATTAGACCACAATGTGAATCCAAAATATCAAATTTCTCAAATGCTCATAAAGAATGCAAAAATAATGTGATTCCTTCTCCAAAATTCAGCCATTTCTTTTTCAGGCACATGGCTATTACCTCTAGCAACTCAATCTCAATCAAGACCCCACAATTCTGTGTTACTGTATTTTCTGTCTCTTACATACATGCAGAACTTACTCCCCACTTGAATTTATAACTTTATTAAATTAATGTGGGTCACATTAAAACAATAGAGAACACAATGTCTGTTGATCTAGTGGCAAGAAGTCTGCCTCAGACCCACAGAACTGGAATCTTAACGGGGAAAGTAAGAACGAGAGAGTGTGGTGCAGCTTTAAGGATCTGATCTCCACGACCATCCATGGAATCCCGCCTTTTGTGTGACGCGGAGTTTCTGTAATGTGTTCAATATCTCATCTGGAAGTCAAGGCTTTCATCTCTGTGGCATTTCCAGTCGGGCTGACCTCAGGCACAGACGCATCCAGCATCCTCCACACAGGATGGGAATTTGACAGGATAAACAATTAAATCACACCTGAGAAAAGCCCTGCTCCTGTACATGGCGAGACATCCGACGTAGCACAGTGGACAGCCCTGGCAATTTGTTCTTCTGACCACAGCCCACCCAGGCTGCATTAAAAACAGCCAGACATCTATGTTAAATTTAACAGTAACCACAATAAATAAATTTGGTTTGTATATTGCAAGCTGTTAGTCTGCTAAACAATGACATAAAGGCATAAGCAGTGACCATAAATAACTTAATAAAAGATAATTTTTGGTCTCAACAGTCAGCATTTGAGGTTTTCAGTGAGGTTATCACAGAGTATTATGAATCTAATGGTTATTGAAAGCACGAAGCAGAGTCTCCAGTTCACTAAATACACAAGAAAAGCAATACTTTTTTAACGTAGCAATTGTACTTACAAGACAAGTTCTGTCATTATCCATTTTACTGCAGCAAGGAAGGCATTGTAAGGCTGAAGAGAAGAATTCAGGTCATGAAAAAAATGTGTATCACACAAAATGTGTAGTTTAACTTAGGCTTTACATAAAGACAATGTTATTCTTTAAGAGAGATTGGTATCATCATGTTTTTTTTTTAAAAAAAGTGAAGCTCCACCTAAAAGAAAAGAATGGTTGGATACTGTATCCCAAAACTAACATTTTAAAACTTTGAACTCCCCTGTAGTGAGATGTGATTTACAAGTAAAATAAACATGGTCTAATACAGGGGTTATCTCAGGGAGGAAAAAGGAAGTTCAGCAAAGGATGCTTAAACCTTTACCCTCAAGGGGCTAATAATTCGCAGCTTAATGCTGAGGGGTTGGAATCATGTAACTAATTTCAAATGGTAATTTACAGGCTGCTTCTTGGAAAGGTGATTCCCTGTTCGCCATCACTGCCATCGCCATATGTCATTCATTGAAACAAGCAAAAATTGCATATATGTACTTGATTTTCATGCTGCCCATGAATTATGTAGGATTTAAGCTGCTTTTTCTCACACTTACATATTTGGACTTGAAAAACATGATAACCACATAAACATGTGATTTTATCCTTGCAGAAAATCCCCTTCAGTCTATAAAAGAAGGCATTGACAGCCTAATCTTTATTTCAGAATATTTTAATTAAAAAAAGCAGTTGGATTGTTTACTCTGTGATATTTCCTATGTGGATAATTCAATTTCCTGAATTCTGGAAAATACCAAGTCTCCCGCTCAGTCAGTTCTTTGTACCTAGGTATGTCAGATATGTGAGTGGTTGGCAGATTTGAAAGACAGGCAAAGACATTGGCACAGCCTGGACTCCAGATGGCAGGTTCAGAAAAATCTCAGAATCCTTTGTGGTTGCATTAAGATATCAGAGAATTGAAATTCCAAATCCTAATTTCTTAAGTGAGGTCTGCTTAATCCTACCTTCTGAGCATTTTAATGATAAAGACTAGAACTAGGAAGAGGGGGGCATTATCTGGTTTTAAATAAAACAAGAACCAATTTTTATACACCATTCTTGCAATTTCCCCATTTCAAGCCAACAAGTAAATAAACAGAACAGCAAAAATCTACCCAGGTTATTTCCAGCCTACTCAGATTTCAGACTGAATTATCTTCTTGCTCTGTTTTAACTGAGTGTATCAGCATCATTTCCTGAATCACAGGACCCTCAGGATAAGGGTCAGATAAGGATAAGAACTATTAACTATTTCCTAAAACCAAATGCAACCCTGTAGTCTTGTGGTTTTTGCCATTACAATTTTTAAGGCTTGAAAAATAATCATCTCTCTTTCAAAATGACCCAGGTCATCAGACTATGGGACAGTTCTGTGTCTTTTTACCTGCTGAGACGGATTGTGACATTTCAGTGGTCTTTGGCAGTGTGAGTCAGGGAGGAGAGAATGAATACCGGGATTAAGAAGGCTTTGGAGTGGGGAGGGGCATGCACAGGGGCAGCTCGCCCTGTAGCCAGGGGGAAGATCGCTGAAGCATTTCCTGCCAGACACTGGCTCAATGTCTGGGTAAACAAATGGATTATGTAAATATAGGATTAAAAAATTTAAATGCACATTACCATTCAGGACGGGAAAGCCATTGAGCTTTTAAGCCTAATGATGAAAACATATCTTGGGAACATTTTAAATCTGGAAATATTCATGCTAAGATGAGGGAAGTTGAGTTTGTAAAGAAAGGTTGATTCTCACTAAAAAGCAGTGTTTTTCAAAATGTCCAACTCTTAGTTCCTAGTTGCCTCTCAAAATGTTCTGGCTTCAAATCACTTCTTGTGCTCTCAGTGTATGAGAACCATGTTAAATATTTGGTTTTAAATAATCCCCTTGCAAGACTGTACCTGTGCAAATGAGAAGGGGTGTATTTATACTTTGAAACTAAAATGACTCTTCAATTTTGTGTTTCAAACCAAATTTTAGGTTAATTTTTGGAATTTATAAAATAATAACATATAAATGTTATGCTTCTATATTATATATATGCTGGACTACATTGATGTATACACGTGGTTTTTTTGCATGTGTGTTTTCAAGTTATTGGTAGCCAAACTTATATTGCTTGCACACTGTAAATTCTATTGTAAGACTAGGTATAAATGATAGCAGTAAATTTCTGGCAGTCAAAAAGCCATCTACCAATGCTACAATAGCCCTGCTGATTGATCCTCAACTGTGACATCAGCCATGGAAACAGCTTGAGGGAAATGATGTTGAAACTCAGCAGCAGCACGATTGGGGGCAAGAATCTACCATCAAAATGTGAATTTGTTCATAGCCTAACAGCTCTGTTACAAACAAAAGGGACATTTCTGTTGAACTAAACCAAATTCTCTTTTATACAGAATAGTAGAATCCTCAAACTGGATTCATCAAAAGGGGGCTGCTGCATTAATTCACAAAAGGCTTTAGAGCTGTTTGTCATTCCTATAATCACTGAATTTGGGTTTAAACAGGAGTGACTTTGCTCAGCCAGTATAATCAGCAAATTCTGTTAAACATTCATGGTTTTGAAGAAGATAACTTGATTACCCCAAAGAAAAAGTTAGGCTCATTCAGAGACAGAAACATGCAGCCATTTGGGGGGTGATCACACTGTACTTACGTCCAGGAGACCATGGGCGCTGTCACTGCTCTCCTTGTTGGCCCTACACATGGCTTGGTAGTCATACAGGGTAATTCTACAGGACAGAATGGAAAGGAGCTTCACCAAATGGGAAAACACAGGAAGCAAGTGGTGCTGTGCACCAGCAAGGTGAATGAGCAGTCGCTGACCCTACCATCAAGTGTAGCAGTGTGAACAAATAAATGCAAGCCTAACAAGGGTGACAAGCCAGTAAAGGGGAGCAAAGTTTTGCCACCCCCAAAATGTGCCTTTTGGGATATTGATTTGAAGCTATTTATTAAGAAACAAAAGACTCAGAAAGAACAGTTGACCCTTCTCCTTTCTTACCCAAGGGAATTCAGATGAAAAAGCCTGCTTCAGAAAGGGAATCTTAGCATATTCACATTTGCCTTCTCACCTTAGCCTGTGTGAATTAAGTATGGCAGACAGGAATGATCCATGCAATAATCCGTTCTGGAGGGGAGACCCTCTATCCCATCGTTTCTGCATTGCCTAGCAAGAATTTGTTTGCCTTATGTTCTCTCTTTCTCACTTCCTGTGAATTACCTATCTCCCCTTCAAATTCCCAGACCCCTGTGCCCTTCTCCTTTGTCCAGAATGGCATATAAATCTCAACTACCAATGTGTTTTGGGTCACATTCTTATGGACTCCTGAATACACGTTTATATAAGAAACTTTGGACATTTTCTCCTGCTAACCTGCCTCTGTAATTTCATTATTAGCCCAGCTAGAAGACTTTAGAAGGTGGGAGGAAAGTTGTATTTTTTCAGCCCTCACACCAGGTACATGGCAAAGTCCAGGACTGGAAACACGTGTTGCACTGGTGTAACTACAGAACCAGCTCAAAATGTCCTATGCTGTTTAATGAGAATCTGAGTTGCTTTTCAGAGACAGTAGTCCAAAGCCACAGGCAATACAGCCAAAGCACGTACAGAGGAGAGGACTTTGACCTCCAGCTGCACCTGGAACCCAAATCCCCCTCCCTCCCTAAAGAACCAAAAGACCAGGACATAACCAAAACTTGAACACTGGAACCCTTTCAGAAACAGAGGGTCTGTTGTCCAGGAAGTTCCCCTACACACGCCCCTTTACTATAAATGACCAAGCTCCAAAGTCCTCCAATAGAAATTTGCCTTCCCAAAGCTTCTGCATACCTGTTCCCTCTATACTATTAAAATTTTACTCTGCACCCTGGATGAGGGACTTCAGGCTTTTGCTCATTAGCTTCCCATTCCTCTGGATGGTGCTACTCATAACAAAAATAGCCCACCTTCCTCTACTGCAGTTCTCAGTGTTTAGTGTTTGGTTATGTTAGTGCAGGGTGGACAAACTCATTCTGGTCTGTAACACTTGGAAATTGAAGAATAAAGGGAATAATGGTATTGGGGTGGTGAGGCAATAGAAGATCTCTCCTCCCCAAACTGATGGCATAGTCATTTTCATTTGTCAAAGGTGATTTGCATGGACCAGAATTCTCCAAAGGAAATATGCTATTCTGAACTGGATTCTGGGCCCCAGATGGAATCCACTTTGGTCATGTGTCCCATACGGAGGAGACCTGGGAAGGGCTAGTTGGGATTAAGGAACAGAAGGATCCTCTGTCTTTCTCAAGCACTGGGAGACATACTGGGACCGACGTAACACAGCACTTTGACAATGTGTTGGAAACCAGCTGGTTCATTTGTTGTAATTCCCACCCCACCACTATCACCATAATAATAACTACATTCTTACTTTTGAAAACAGTGCAGTTTATTAAATAAGAAAATGGGCATTTTTTCTTCATTGGTGATAAAAGTATAGCTTTTGTCATAATTATGACCTGTACTCAGAAGTTCTCTTAGCATGGGTAGCTAGCTAGATATTAATAAAGGAAGGGAGCAAAAGGAGACAGCCATTAAGCATAACAACCCAGGGAGCTGAGTCGGACACTAAGCCTGCTTCACTAGAAGTTGGAGTATTCACAGGCTCCCCAGGAGACCACCATATTTTCCATCCTCAGGACCTAATCCCTGAGGAGGGCAGGAAGGATCTGTTATAGGCCATTAACTGGGATTACAGAGGGGGAGAGATAAAAACAGCAGGAGAAATTTTTCTGCTGGGTGCATGCCCAGTAGAAACCAAGATGGTGCAGGGGGAAGTGATTCTACTATGAAGCATGTGCAGTAGGAACCAAGAGGATGACCTTAAAGGGGAGAAGCATAGCCCTGGAAAAGGATTTAATTGGCTAGGGGGAAGGCCCAGCACAAGACCACAAAGATCTAGAAAAATAGAAAAATGGATTGGTTATGGGGAGGGCCCAGCACGAGCTCCTGAAAGATTGGGAAGTTAATTGGTTAGTTTGAAGGAGAGCCAGCTTATTCCCAACCTGGAGGTAATATAATCAAAGCTTAACAAAGCCCTCCTCTTCCTCTCCCCTCATAATAGGCATCTCTTTGTCCATCTGTTTGTGCATTCACTCTCCTCATAGTCTCTCTTCCTGCATTCTCTCTCCATAACATCCCTGCAGGCCTAGCAACCACACAGGCTGCAAACAGGCTCCAAGTGGGCTCCAAACATGGGCCTGGACACAGCAGCACAGCACCAGCCACAGCACAGCCTGGAACAGAGACTAAGCTAGTGGGATGGAGACAGAGACTGAACTGGACCGAACATAAATGGCACAAAATTTCTGGAACCAGGCCCTATTTCTGGGCTTGATAAAGACAAGGCTTCATCAGTAGGATGGACAGAGATAAGACACTGGGAACTGGGAGCATTCTTTTATTTCTATTCCAATAAATCTTCCCACGTCATCTCATCCTCCCATGCATGGGTCCCCAGAAATGCTTTTTTGCGACTCCACGGAAGGACCCCATTTCTACCAGCAACAATTCTACTTTATAATTGTTCCAGATATTTTAATTTCTCATCAATAACTTTACAAACTAAAGGATGATGGCAGTTTCTGGTAGGAAGTTAACAGCTTTTAGACGGAGCCAACACCTTCTCCCAAAGGATACAGGCATTCCACCCTTCCCCCCAAGTCTTCTTCCGAGTATTCTGGGGACCCCAAATGAGTGACACTTAAACCACAGCCTGAGTTACGTAGCAGCTGCCAGATGGCATGTTAACGCCGCAATACTACATGGACTTCTACATGACTGGAAGGAATTTGCCCCACAGGAATTCCTTTCCAGAATAATGCAATACTTAATGTGGAGCATACTTAATGCTGTGCTAGCAATGGACAACCAGCCAAGTATCTGGCCCGGGGAAGTCCCTGGACAAACTTCTCACAGAAAGCACTGACAGCCCTGATAGTGACCCAGCCACAGAATCAACTGTAGACCACAATGGACAACTCTAATTGGTCCCTGACTGGCCCACCATGCCTGTCAGCAAACTCGTGCAAAGGACTTCTATAGGGGGCCCTGGAAGGGCTTTCTAGGATTTGGCAAGAATTACTGTTGGCTTCATCCCTTTCCTACTGCCCAAGTCGGTCTCTACAGCAGAAACTCGGGACAGAGCCAGGGTGAGATGCAGTGTAGGTTGAGTGGAATGTGCGTGTGCCTGGGGTCTTCTAGGTGTGGATGCAGTATGGCCTTGGTTTTAAAGGTTGCTTCTGCCATTTACCCAGGGTGAAATCTCGAGCAGGTTGCTTACCCTCTTCTGAGGCTTCATTTTCTTACTTTTAAAATGACTCACAGAGATATTCTGAGATTTAAATGGTCAGGCACCTGAAAGATACTGAAATATACTAGTAGTATCCTGGGCCTGTTATGATTCTTGTGATAGAAGGCCTATTTTTCTTTTCTTTGTTAGCATTTGGGCTCTTAAAGCTACACTGTTCCTAAAGGCGCAAGTGACAGCAGTGTGGCCTAATATTAAAATGTGAGCTTTGAAGTCAGGGACACCAGAGCTCAAATCCTTACTCATTTACTTATTACAGTGTTTTGTTTTGTTTTTTCTTTTATCTTTTTGGTGACTCAGTTTCCTCACCACTAAAATATGGAGAATAATGGCTACCTTATAGGGTAGTCATGATGATTAACTGAGGTTACATATGTGTTGCATTTAGCACAGTGCATGATATAGAGGAATCACTCAATAGAGGGCAGGGCTGCAGCTGCTGTTGTAATTTATTAGTACGGTTTTCATTGCCATTATTAATTAATGGTGCTGGTCTCTAATGCAATGGGAATTGACTCAGGCTTTCTCCAGCTGGTTGGAGGATGGACAGGCCTCCTGATTTTCTTAGCTCACTGGCACATATGAAACAGTGTAAAGTTCACACATTGTTGCCTTACAAGGCACCTTCAGAGGCTGTGCTGGAGTTATCAAGAAATGACACAGGAACTTTTGTTCATGGGTTTCTTAGCTGAGGACCATGATAACAACAGCTAATACCCACTGAACTCTTTTGCAACCGTGAGCAAGGTACTCTTCTAAGCATGTCCTCTGCAAGACAGGTTCTAATCGGCCCCATTTAACAGAGAGACAAACCAAATCTCAGCCAGCCTAAACAATGTGCTCAGGTACACATACCTAACCCATGGCGGAATCAGAATGAGAGGGGGGCTGGGCTGTATTCACCTCACTCTGCTCAGTAGCAGGCTCGAACAGATTGTAGGAAATGCTTAGAATCCAGCCCTGTGCTGAATTCCAGAAAGATTCAACCTTGAGTCTTTCTGGAATGTCACAGGAAGTGCTACCCAAGATAAAGTCTCATAACCAATGGCCATCACTTTTCAATCTGAGTTGAGGGGCTGTTGTGTCACTGGGCCAGGCTGGACCAGCTGGTCTGCTGGTGAGGGCCCCTTGCCATGGTAACTGCCCTGACAGCCAGATGGTGGGAAGCTTGGGATTCTCTTTCAAAGGCTGTAGTTTACACGTTGGGGCCAAATTCAATTGCTCTGGGGCAGCCTCCAGGCCAGGGTTCCTGCCTTTCATTTCACCAGATAGCAGTCCTGATAACCATAGCCACTGAGGAGGTCACAGATCAAGCCTCCACTGCCTTCTCTACACTTAGACAGCTTTCACTAGATGCTATACAAGAGAGACTTCCAGATTATTACTCTTTTTGAAGTGATTTTGATACTGTTTCAAAAAACTCCATTTTGTGGCTACCTGTATCCTGTTCGGCTGATTATAGTTAAAGAACATGATAATTGCCTGCTTTCATTTGGCTCTAAAACAAGCCCGGAGCATTGGGCCCAGCCCGAGATTGGTGCTGCTTTGCTGCCCTCAGCAGGGGGAGTTTAGTCTCATACAAATAACATGCCTGGATCCCCATGACATCACTACCAGGCCCCTTTAGCCTGCAGCCTGCGGCCCCAGACCTTATCCTTAGCATCTCTGTGCTCCCCAGCTGGGTTTCCTTGAAACTTGGACAGAAGGCAGATATAGTCTCTGAAGAAGAAACTCAAAGCAATGCAAACAAAGGCTGGGCAACTTTAGTACTCCGGTACCAGGCTGGGCCTTGGAGGACAGGCCCAGGACATTAGGACTTGTTTAAAGCCAGTCTGCTGCTCCTCTTCTTTTCCACCTTAACAAAAACCGTGACCAAGAAAAGTATTTCTTCTAAGAATAAGAATGTTAAATTTCAAAGGCATGAGCTCAGCTACCTCAGGCTTGTTAGTAACTATGGGGACTAGCACTTATTAAACACCTACTATGTGCCCATGAGGCCAAGTACATTATCTGTAGTGACTCAGTGAATTAGCTCATTTTGGCTAAATGGTTACCTAAAAAAAACAATCTTGAAACAGCTTCATGTTTGCGAATACAGCCCTAAAAGCAGAACAGGGAGGCATCTGACATAGAGACCTGCCCTGGGACATATTTAGCCATTCTGAATAGAAAATTATGAGAAGAAAATTGACTCACTAGAGTAGCATGTAAAAATATGTATTCTTTGTTGAGCTGTAAAATGTGTTCTCTGGGGCTGCTTTCAACTTGCAAGTGATAGGGCATGGAGCAGGAACATGCGGAATTCGTCACAAAGGGACCTTGGCTGTGGAAGCTTTATTGGGTTTTCCTGTTAGAGAGCAGGAGAGTAGAAAGCCCAGTCTTTTGATATGAGTGCTATGAAGTTCAAAAGGCACTCTGCCTTCTCTCCTTTGGGCATTGGGCATCATGTCACCCCACAGCAACTTCTTACAGAGATTGAGCTGTTCTTGAAGGTCAGCAGAGCACATCTAACAGCAGAGGTGGTGAGTTTACACAACCCTGGCCCTGCTGCCTTTGAACACTCTGACTGGAAATCATTAAAACAAATCTAGTTCGAGCACCTGTCATTGTCAGACAGTCAGTGTCATGTGGCCCTGCTGGCCAGGAACCCAGCACACAGGGTGTTGGTGCATCTCGGGGTCCAATGCTGAACCCCAACAGGAGAGCCCTAAGGAAAGCCACACTCATTCTATAGATTAAGCAGAGGGTCTACAGCACTAGGTGTTTTTCATCAACAGGTGCTGATAATATTAAAAAAAATAAATAAAAACTTACAGATACTTATCACATCAGCATCTCACCCAGGTAAAAAAAAAATAGCTGTAACATTGAGCAATAATAACCAACTGTTTTCGGCTAGCAGTACGGGCTCAGAAGGTGAGGTCACTGCTCCAAGGCTGCTACAGGGCTGCTAAGTGGAGGGGACGGGATTTCAATGTAGGTCTCTTGCTTTGGAAAGCTGTGCATTCAAACTGCTCCTCAGGCATGGATTACCACAGAATCTCACGCGGATAGGTCTCAGCATAAGAATCTGGAAAATGGGGTGTATACTTTCTCTCCATTCCTAAGGCAACTTGTGAACGCACAGGTTGGCATTTATTTAGGCAGCAATTCTCAGCCCTGCCTGCTCTTTAAAATCACTTGGGGAATGTCAGAATTTGTATGTATACCGATGGTCAGGCATTCCTCCCAGGATTTCACTGGTCAAGTTTAGGAACATGGTATCAGTTATTTTTTTTTTAACTTTCCCAAAGAGTTCTAACATGCAGCAAGGGCTGACCATGAGTTTTAGAAAGTGATGTACCCTCCTCCTCCCCCTTGCTAATTATTTCTTGGGTTTGCTTTTTCCCATCTCAGTTTGACTGGAAGTGCCTTACAGGCAGGAATCAGGTCTCAGACAAGCCAGCACATCCTCCCAGGACCAAGCACCAGTCTGGACATATTTAGGCATGTGTCAGTTGTGTCCCTCAGAATTTATATGTTGCGATTCTAACCCCCAGTGCCTAAGAATGTGGCTGCATTTGGAGATAGGGCCTTTAAAGATGTTATTCCATTAAAATGAGACCCTTAGGGTGGGCTCTAATCCAATTTGACTAGTCTTTATAAGAAGAGGAAATTGGACATAAAGACCATCGGCAAGTCAAGGACAGAGGACTCAGGAGAAACCAGACCTGTTGACACCTTGACATTGGATTTCTGGCCACCAGAACTGAAAAAAATAGACAAGCCACATAGTATTTTGTACTGGTAACCCTAACAGCTAATACTGGGTGCATGCCGATTAGGCGCCACAAACCTCAAGATTGAACAGAATGTCCAATCACTTGGTGATTTGATAAACAGAGGTGAATGCCCCAGAGCCAAGAAGAGAGCATCCTCTAAACTAACATGGCCCCAGGGAGCCCAAGAAGCTTCCAGCATCAGAATCACTTGTGTCCCCTGTCTGAGTAGAGTACCACTCTCACAGCCAAATCTGCTTTGACTGTGGGTCAAAGGAGAACATGCATGGGTGCCCTGGAGGTGCACCTAGCCAGTGCCTTATTTGCCCATTCTCCTACCTCTTCCATAAAAATTAGCCTTACTTGTTAAACGGAAGGGGGAAATGGAATCATGATTAATCCCACATAGAAAAGATTACATGTCTTTCGCGTCTTTGTTTGAGAAAGAAATAGAAGGAAACAGCTGAATTCTGCTTGGGGAATGAGTTAATGCAAAACCCACTTGAAGCTATAAAGTTGGATGCTGGGAGAGCTTCCTTGGGTTCTGCCAAGTTCATGAAGCCATGTCTACATTTTATAGTAACTGCACCACAATAACGCCTGCACTGTGCTCAGCACAGTGTGAAGCTGGTACCTGAGGTTCGGTACATCATTCCCTAGGGGTGTTGGTATTGCCATTATTATTATAAGTTAAACTCACTAGGTGTTATTGAATGTTCCTGCTTTCATTGCCTGAACTCAGGCATCATGGGCAGATGAGTTAGGTCATGACTATGACCATTTGTGTTCAGGACTGTGCTGGGCATGTGAGGTGTGGGGGAAACTAGGAGTTGTGAACACAGTCTCACCTCTGGAAGACTTTTAAAGTAGATATCACAGGAAGCCAGATGCAATATGTAAAGGATTTGTGTGGTCTGAAGCAAACTAGGGCATGCTGGCTATGGCAGAGACTACTATAGTTTCCCCATATCCATTCTCTTCTGCCAAACTGAACCCAGGCTTTTCAATAGGTACCTTTCCCAGGTTTCTATGTGGCTAGGTGAGGCCATGTGATTAAGCAGAAGTATTGTTTGACAGTAAATACTTTAACAGATACAACTTTAATAAATAAAATATATTTATTAAAATAAATTTTAACAGCCCTGGCTGGTGTGGCTCACTGGATTGAGTGCCAGCCTGTGAAGCAATGGCTTGCCAGTTTGATTCCCAGTCAGGGCACATGCCTAGTTGCAGGCCAGGTCCCCAGTGGGTGGTGTGTGAGAGGCAACCACACATTAATGTTTCTCTCCTTCTCTTTCTCCCTCCCTTCTCTGCTCTCTAAAAATGAATAAATAAAATATTTTTAAAAATAAAATAAATAAATTTTAATAAATAATTTTACTTGGTCTTCTGTACCTCCCTGAACTTTCCTTCAGCCAACCTAAATTGCAGATGTGATGGCTGGATCCCAGCAGCTATTTTGAACCATGAAGTAACCTTGAATTTAAAAGCCAACTTGGCAGACAGCACTTTAAAAAAATGTAATCATACATCCATGATGACAGCATGATGTCCCTAACTTAGTATTTTTAGAATATCTTCATACAAAAGAGAAAAAGACTCCTATATTCTTTAACCTCTTCTTATTTTGTAATTCCCTATTATTTCTAGTAGAACCAGCTAGTAATTAATACATTGAATTCCAAGTTTGACTGAGAATTTTTCTTTTACTATCTCCTAAAACAAACAAGCCTAAATGCTAATAAATACCTCTGCAGAAAGAAAATACTCAACTATGGGAAAGATAAGTGGTGATTAATAGACCATGGTCTAGATTCTGGGATCCAAGAGACATGAGTTCAAACTCCATCTCCCCCCCTCACTGAGGTGCATGAACTTGACAAGTTACTTAAATGCTTGCAGCTTCCATTTCACAAAGTTGTTATAGGGGTTAATTAAGGTAACATATGTAAATAACTGGAATAAGGGCTGGCCTGTAGTTAGTATTCAATAAATTAGACTTGCCATAATTATGACAAAGATGAGGGAAGCTCTTATTTTTGTTGTAATCGGGCATCCTCGAGCTTTAGGATTTGAAAGAGTAGTCCATTGAACTCTCCATGTCTCTGCACTCCCAAAAGTCTGGCCCAGAAACACAGTTGTCCAAGCCAATCTGTCTCCTTGTTCCCTTCAATGCCACCTTTGACAAAGCATACTTCTGTGGACATGGTCAGGTCAACAGGAAGCCAAGAAGCCATTACATTCATTACACGAGTTGTTGAGTATTAGACATCAGTAGGTTAGTCGGCATTAAAGGAGAGCAGACATCCAAACATAACAGACTTCTCTTTTAACACTCTCTAGACTCCAAGGCCAGGGCATTTGCTGAATTGTAATGTAATTACCAAGGACAGGGAAAGCTCCCAGTCACCAGCTGTTGCTGGGCCTGGGTAGCTCCATCATATAGAGACACGGGTAGAAATGGTCCAAGCCTTGAATTCTACCCGATATGTCACCTTTCTAGAAAGGCAATTTAAATAGCAGTAAGAGTCACCACAGGGAATTGCGTACAAGTGAACTCCATTAATGAATGTGTGTGGGGCAAGGTGAGGAGGACATTCCCCAGGCCCCACAAGGAACATATGAATGGTCTTGTAGGGTGAATGCTTAGGCATGTTGCACCAAGTACATAAAACTAACAAAATAAAAACAGAAGAGACACAGCCAAGAAAGATAGGAAATATCAGTAGCTCCCAAAGTAAAAACAAATTATTAGCAAGCAGTCCATTTATCTACAAGCTGAAGGCCAGGTGTGCCCAATTGGTCTTTCCTTTCTCAGGGCTTAATTAGATACACAAAACATAAGGGAAGACCCCTTGGCAGAAACCACAAGAATGTTTATGAAAAGAATGCATTACTCCTTTTAACTCTCATTCTCAGGTATTGCGTTGGCCAAAAAGTTTGTCTTTTTCCACAGGATGGCTCTAGTAGCTTAGTTGTCTTTAAGTTCATTTGAAACAATTTTGTTAGATTATATTGTAACAGCTATATTGTGTCAGTGTGCATTTAAAAGAAAAACTTATCAAAATTGGTGAATGTTTATATAGCCATTTTAATATTGAAAATGGAAGAAAATATGCAACATTTTCAGTATATTATGCTTTATTACTTCAAAAAAAGTAAAAATGGAACTAAAACAACACACACGAAAAAAGACTTGTGCAGTGTATGAAGAAGGTGCTGTGACTGATCAAACATGTCAAAAGTGGTTTGCAAAGTTTCATACTAAAGATTTCTCACTGGACAACGCTCCATGGTTGGGTAGACCAGTTGAAGTTGAGATCCATCAAATCGAGACATAAATGAGAAAAATCAACGTTATACCACATGGGAGATAGCCAACATACTCAAAATATCCAAATCCATAAAGTTATTGGTAGCAGTGAGAAACGTGTCTTTCATTTTATGGAAAAAAACTAAAACGGACTTTTTGGACAACCCAATAATATGAATAATTCTTTCCGTTCTATTTCGCTGCAGAGAAAAGGGAAATGTAGTGAGTCACAGTTGCCCGAGTCCAGGCAGCTCCAAAGTGGGCAGCATCCAGATTGATAACCGAGTGCCTTCGACTTAGTATTTCTTGACCATGCCGGCACGTGGGAATCACATGGACACTTTTAAAAACCATCAGTGCCTAGGCTTCATCCCCGGAAGAATTCAGTTTGAATCTCCCAGGATGCCGCTCCAGAGTAGGTGTGCTTGAAAAGCTCTCCAGGAGATGCTAGCAGAGGCCAGGCCCACAGCCCCACCCACCTGTCTGGACTGTGCAGGTAAATGCTGTGCAGTAACCATCTTTGGGAGGCGGGGAGGTAATTAGTGACTAAAAAAAGAGAAAAATTAAATGAAAAGATCTCAGATTTTGAGCTCTTATCCAAGAGCTAATCTTGCCTCCTGTTTGCAAAGCTTTCCAACTTGCATGGCATTTTCACATATCATGTTTTAGTGGCTTCTCGCCACCCTCCCCCATATTTTGGTCCCTATTTTGGTAACATAAGAAACTAAGGCTCAAGGACATGGAAGAATCTGTCTGAGGCTGCATGGTGGTGAGTCTGCTGCTCAACCTAGTTTTCTTCTTTCAAGTCCAGTGTGTCACAGAAGCCCTATCAGGATCCTTGAACACTCTCCTACATCTACATCTTTCTACTTTTCCGTGGGTATTTGACATTGAATGTGCATCACTGGGGGCAAATAAGTGAGGAAGGATAAATGAACTATAACAAAATATTTTGAAACTACATAACTAGGTTTTCTCTCAGGAGTTGTAAGAGGGGAGATGTCACTGCCAATGACAGCAAAGGGTACCACAGAATGTGGGTTTTGAGAAATATGAATGTAAGGCTCTTGCTAGGCATGATCAAGACAACTGAAATGAAAACCCCTAAATGAGCCACTACTCAGGGAGTCCCCTTACTTTCTGTGATAGGAATGAAGAGGCATCTGAAGCTCTCTGTTCGAAATACAAAAAGCTGACCAGGCATATGGAATCTCATGAGGAAACACGTGAAGCCTGGGACTGTGGCTTGGTTCAACAATTTGTCAACTTCAGCTAAAAGAAATCTGGGTGATTTTATCACTCAGATGGCCTCCCATCTTGAAAATTCTACTTTTCCAGATAAGATACTGCTGAGACGACATCTTCCCCAGGCATCTTTCACTTCTCAAACACAGCTGAAGAAAGTTACAGGCACTCATTTACATAGAACCAGGTCAAGGGCAGAAGCTAGAAAATTATCTCGGAGCTCAGACTGCAGGATGTTTGAATCCAGCTCTGCTACACAGAGACTTAGGGCAGGTTCTTCACTTTTCCAAGCCTCATTATTTCTGTCTATAAAGTGTGTATATTTATATCCAGGGCTGGCTAAATGGCACATGGCCTGTGTAACTGCACAGAACCCTGAACTTAGAAGGGTCCTATGTTTGGTTTAGTGCTCTGCTGTCATGGTCTTGAAATTCTTGATGCTTTCAGAACAAGGGACCCACAATTTCATTCTGCACTGTACCCCATTGATTGTGCAACTGGTCCTGTTTATACCTGTCTCACTGAGTCAGAAAGGACTGCAAGAGGTAAAATCTCTCAGGTGCCACGCAGGCCTCATGTGTGGAAGGCACTCAGGGAAGGTGGCCCAGGTGACCATTATTTTCACACTGCTGAAGCAACTGGTATATTATTGGGCCCCTGGATGCTGTGTCATACACAAGCTGGGTGGACAGGCACATCAGAGACTCAGCTAAATGACCAAGAGTGACCATTTTGTCTCTCAGACTATTTGCACATGCTCCTTCAAGTTGGTCGTTTGTCTCACAAATCAGTGGCTTTCCTTCCTTCTGCATGGCACTGCAGATGCAGAAGTGAGTGTCCTTTCCCTCCAATGGCATTCCTAAGTAGAATGACCATCAGCTCATCAGGTAAGTGACTAAGCAATCCAGGAAAGATTCCACTGCCCCATGGGCCAGAGAGGGAGGCAGCAAATATGGACCATGGGAGGTTCCAAAAGGGAGGTTGATAAAGAGAGTAGGTATTCTTCTCTTTGAGCTCTCTTTCTGGAGAAGGTGGTTTGTAGGGCTCTTGTATATGAAACTCATTTTTTCAGTAGTGGGTAAGCTGATCAAATCAAAAAATTTTGTGCCATCCTGGCACTGGTCAAGATGCTAAGATGTAAAGCCATTTCAGTGGGGCATTCCTCAGCTTTCTCTGGGCCCAACCATGTCACCAGAGCCACACAGCCTCCATGTATCCTGGTTTGGGGTGGGGGGCCGGGGCTCAGTTAGTAGGCTCATGACGCCGTCCCAGAGCACTGTCAGTTACTTGCAGCTATATCCTTCAAGTGCTTCTGGAATACAGATCTCTGAATGAAAGGACTCAACCTGTGCTGTGAGTAAGCACTGCATGCTGGAGAGGGAAAGGGCATGGATGTCTGATATCAAGGACAGCAGGACCCCAGCACAGCAGACCCTATCTCCAGGTATCATGGGGAGCCTACTGTGAGCCATGTGAATGCAGAGGAAGCATTTCCTGGTGCCGAGAAAGCAAAGCCAAGACTGAGCAAAGATCCAGAACAACAAAAGTCACAACAGCAGCTAGCAATTACTGAGCCTTTAATATATGCCAGGCACCGTGTAAGAACTTTATGCTTATTATTATCTCATTAACTCTGACAGCAACCCATGGAAGTAATTATTATTATCATCTTCATTTTCCCCATAAGGAAACCAACACTTGGAGAGGTAACTTGACTTATTCTAAGTCATGCAGCTAGCTAGTCAATGTCAAAGCCTGGATTTGAACCCAATCCATCTGACTCTAAACCCAAACTCTCATACTCTCCTGGCTCCAGGGAGGGTTCCTTTCAAAGAGGCTCAGGATGTTTGTCAGGTAACTAACTCCCTGTTGACAGTAGTTGCTGTTAAAATTGAGGGAAGTCCCCGTCCTTTCCCTTTTCTCAAATACATTAGCTACTCTCATAGTGAAAGAACATTCTAGATTCATACCAAGCACATTAAGGAGAAGACTAGAAATTTAAAATTTGACTCTACAACCTTTCTTTCTCCCACCAAACTGTCTGAAAGAAATATCCAAGAGGGAAAAGAAAAAAAGAGAAGTTGAAAAATATGCTTCCAAATGAGAAACATGTGTGTGATTATTCTTCATCTTTTGTCTCCCCCCACTTCCAAGTTGAAAACATGCTAACACGATACAAATGCACACATCCATATAAAGATATGAAAAACCACTGGTGCCCTGGATGGCAGACAAGCCAGAAGCTGCCCTGGAAGCTTTCAGAAGCCCAGGAAAACTCCATAGCAACCAAAGCCCAGCTCCCACCAGAGTTTTCAAGCATGTGCACCATGACTCCTGGAAAAAACTTAGAAACTGTGCTTGAATTTTAAACAAGGAATGGAGCAGGAGTGAATGCTCTGCTCTTGGAAGGCCTGGGAGCAAATGTGCCAGAGATCACAGAAGTGCTGGAGTTTCTCCAATTTTCATATCATTTCTTTTTTCCCTCTTTCTGGCACAAACAAGCTATGGAATCTCAAAAATTGGGTCATCATTTTTGAATTCCCTGCTTTCAGCACAGTGCTCAGTTGATCTCATTGACTGACTTAAAAGTCTGATTTCCTGAGCTAACACTTCCTGGCCATTTGGCTGCCGAAGACTCATAAACTGGGAAGACTGCCCTTCCCACCAGCAGCCAATGTGCAATGCTTCTCACAGGTGGGTGAGGTCCATCCTTGTATTTCCTGCTATTATATGTTTAACAGCATCAAATATGTCCATGAAGGCACCACTCCAAAGGCCATTCACTACCTGGGAGGCCAAGGGAAGGAAGACAGGTTGACTCCCAGGAGATATTCCTGGCATCCTGATCTCTTGGGGTGATGGCTTTTCCCACAGGCTTTGGTGTCCTGAAGAGCATGGCTGGCCATCCCTGGCGTGGACATTTCGAGGAGGCTTTGCTCAGTGTCGGTGAAAGCTCTTGGGACCCACTTGAATGGTGCATGCCACCAGGGGAACTGGGCAGCACCTGTGTTTTCTTTCGGCAGCAGATTTAGACTTACCTCCAGCTGGGAGCAAGTGTTGAGACTTTTCACTTTTTCACTTGATTTTCTAAAATTATATCCACAAGTCTCTAAATATCACTTGCCATCCCTGAGTCCCAGATTTTTAGCAGACTTCCCTGGTGTGTCAATGGGAGACAAATATCCTCCTTTTTGACCAGGTGAAAAGGTTTCCTACTTTCTTGCAATCACTTGCTTGAGACTGATATAATTGTGCCCCAGTGCAGGCTCCAACTTCAATATTGGCCTCCAATAAACTCTGGGCTGGGTGAACAGGAAACTCATTGTGAGCTGAGTTTCTGAGACTCTTAACACTCAGGCAAGAGGCATCAGATTTCAGCAAGATCTTCTGGAGCATGAACACAAGTACAAACCAGCCACAGGGTCAAGTCTGGGCTTGCTTTATTTGACCTTGGTTTGTTTTATTTTATTTAGGCAAGCTTTCTCGGGGGGCGCAGGGGACCATAAAATCCTTACCTTTTAAAGGAGCCCATTGTTAACAATTTGTTCATCACAGCTCCCTCGACCTCACCAAAAAAGTCTCCAGTCTAAGGGAAGAAAAGAAGACCCATGAGGAAGTGTACGTAAATAATGGGCCCAAACACCGGAGAATAAAGAAAAACGGACACAGGAACTGACAGGAGCACAGGGCAGGTTTTGGGGACTGTTACATAAAAGTGGGGAAGGTCTTGATAGTCATGAGGATGTATGGCATTACAAAGTAAGCTAGTAAGCAGATATGAACGTTCCACAATTCATGGCAGGGCAGGAGGGTGTTGTGTTGCATGACACGCGCTGGGTGCTGGGATTAAACACAATGCACACGCAAACACATGCAAGCATATACATACACTGTTACCCTTGGATAGAGTGAGCATTGATCTGCACTCAATCCCTGTGACTAAAACCCCACTTCATACAGACAGAAACAGGCTATGAAAGGGCTTCCTAAGCATTAATGAAAAGAATTGTTTATAATTCCTGGAAGAACTGTTTAGGGAAATATAACAGTTCTCTTCATCAGTCTTACAAATTTCCTATGGTTGAGAATACATCCTTTCTCAAAACGACTTTCTGAGCAACACTCTCATTTTGTCCACAGGCAGTTCATATGTTGATAAGGAATAAGACAGTCCAGCCCTTCAGGAGATAGCATGACAAGCGGATTTCCAAGGGCTTACCCCTTCTCTGGGGTAAACAAGGCATTGAGGCCTAGCAGTCCTTCCCCACCACTAGCCTGATGCTTTTGCAAGTCTAGTTCTTGGCACTGGCCAAGATCTGCAAACTCAGAATGGTGGAATAAAGGATTAACATCCTTATGCATCCCCCAGACTCTGGGGCTGCGTTCATCAGTGTCTCCTGGGGAAGGGTGTGTGCAGTGTAAGGAACAGAATTTGGGGCACCAGTCTTCCCCTGGCAATGCCTTGGAAGGAGCCAGGGTAGACCAGCAGAGAATCCCTATCTCTACTGTGGCTGCTCTGAGGATTATGGCTTATGTGTGGTTGGGTGGAGGGTATTACTCTAAGAGCCTGAATTAACACATCTCATAGGCTTTGCATTAACTAAATCCCAATTGCCTTTACAACTGAGTGACCTTAATCAAGCTCCTCGGAGTTTTCAGGCAGAAAGGCCTATATATACACTTTGCCAAAAAGTCAAGAAAGAGAGGAGGGAGAAATAGGAACCATTTCACTGACTGAATACTGAGCATTGCCTTTTTAATTCAAGGGATCCTTGGAACATTTGGCAAACTGTGGGCATTCAAAGCCGTTAGGAGCGAGAAGGACTTTAGTGTTTCACGTGTGTACATGTGTCCGTGTCAATGGAACTGGTTGTTAAATGAAGAAGAATCATCCTAACTGGGGTGCAGGAAACCAGACAACATCGAACAAGCCCAGCCAGAGCCAGGCTCCCAGTGCAGTGCTGCGGGCTTGCTCCACAGAGAGACACAGCAGGGAACACAGCCCACGCGTAGGGCCGGGGCTTTGTCTGAATCCCTATGTTAGTGGTTTGTGTTGTTGTTGGCTGTCCCAGGACTCACACTGGAAGATACCCACCGCACCCTTCCTCCCCAAGGAGCAGCTCCTATCTTAGCCCTTGCTGATTACGGAGGAAGGACAGAGTTCCTCCTCACAGGTTATTAATTTGTGTTCTTGCTCCATCAATGCGTCTTCTATTTTTTTAAAAATTCAGCTAACATTGGTGAATCACACTGTAAGTTTCAGGTATACACCATTATAATTTAGCATCTGTAATACTACAGCATGCTCATGCCCAAAAGTCTAGCTTCCCTGTGTCATTGTACAGTGAGTATCTTACTGGTTCCTTTCCCAGCCAAACAGGCGCATTACCACAGGCCTACAGGCTTCCCTGTTCCCTCAGAGACTGGCCTTGTTTCACTGGCTATTCCTCTTATCTAATATCCATTAACTGTCCCATGTCCAGTGATGTTCAGCATCTGAGCAGATGGGTGTAGGCGGTTTGAGTCTCATTATGTAATATGAGTTTTCACTCATCAAAGGCGCATTTAAAAATCCCATAACAATCTCATGGACAGAGAGGAAACAAGTACAATTCTACATGTTGTCTCCAGCCAGTGTTTATGAAGTAATGGGCATTAAACTCTGACCCTAAAAGCCACACTTAAGGACAATTAATTAATTTAGTAAGCAATAATAGGCCTATTGTATTGTTAGATACTAAAGAATTCCAAATGATTTAAATGGAACTTCATATCCTCAAATGTTACAGTGAGAAGAAGCCTTACGTAGTCAGCCATTCTCCTTTTACAGAGCCTGCCAGGAGGCCCAGGCAGGTTACTTGATGTACACAAAACTAGTTAAGGAAGAGAGCTCCCACCGGAACCATCTGCCTTACCTCTATATTACACCACACTGCTAATGCTGCTGTATTTTGCCTTTTTTAATATGTTAATTTAACTTCTAATTGCAAAAACATGTTTTAATGCACGGAGTTTTAATGCTATGGATGTTAACTCTTATTTTGATTTCTGAATACACAGGAGATTTCTGTGCTCAGCCGAATAGCTTGTTGGTTTCCCCCACCCCCCCAATCTCTTTCCCTCCTGCCCCGGCCCTGCACAGGGCTCTCTCCAATGAAGAACATTCTTTGTCTATCTCTGGATCCTTCTCCCTCAGTATGGAGTGCCCAAGTCAATCCTTGAACTCAGATTACTGATTTTTAAAAAGCAAAACCCAGAAAGAAAGCCATAAAGAATAATTATGTTGGAATATATATATATATATCTGTGTCTGTGTGTATATATAAATTATATATATATGAAGATAAAATATCAAAAGGAGGAAACCTCCTTAAAATTGCCCCAACTCTTTAAGGCACCTCTACCCTTGAGGCACAGAGTTCTATAAATTGAACGTTTTATGAGTGAGAGAACAGACCTTGGGCTCTGCATCCCCCACAACAACCCCCACTGGGAGGTAAAAACTCTTTGGGGCCTGCTGAGAAGTAGGCTGTGACATTCTTAGAAGGATGGAAATAAGGTTTTATAATCTCCTGCTATTACCTCTTAAATATATATCATTGTCTCCGAGTTTTAACACCATAATTTGTTTTCCCCTGACTCAAGCACATTCTGAACTCCTTACTTGGAGATGGTAGAAGTTTCTCACTCACCTGTGTGTAGTCTTCAGACACCAGAATAAATCCATTATTGTCTATGAGGTAACAGTTCACAGTCTAGAAAATAAAAATACCACAGTTTTAACTTTGTATCCTCAGACTGCTTTTACACAAAATGACGTACTTCCAACAGGAGAGGAACCTATTTCAGGTTGTATGGGGAGAACTGAAAATGCCTGCTGGCTCTAGGAGTCAAGGCCATGGTTAAACTTACCCATGTTTACTTTGCAAAACTAACAAACAAAAATAAAACACCACATCCTGAACATCCTAGATTAGGATAAAGAGAATACACCTTAAAAATTATTAATTACAGTTTATCTTCCTTTTCTTCTTTATATGAATAATATTTGCCAGGAACAAAGTGATCAGAGACCATGAGTCTGTATTCACCGTGGTTGAAGTGCAGGCTGTTTTGAAAGCAAAATGCCAGCACAATGTCATTACTCTAATGATGTATTAATGAAAACACCGTGTCAGCTCAGAAGACCATCAGGGGACCAGGTAATATTTTTTAATTTGTTCATAGACTTAGGCAGGGGGGGGAAGGGGCAGACTTCTGTTAAAGGGGCCCCTCAGGCCTCCTAAAGGTTTTCAAACTGTGTTTTTAATTGGGAGCTGGATTTGGGGGCAGGGCTGTTAGCTTTTGGTAGCTCAGACTTATAAATTGTGGAAAGCAAGGTAAGCCCAAACCTCTGCTTCCCCCACACTACTTTAATCTCAAGTGAATGATTTGCTACAGGCTAAGTTTTAATTACAGTGCTGTGGAGTTTAAACTTAAGGTTTAATTCCATCCTTGATGTAACTCAGTTTCTATTTATTGCAGCTTTACATACCAACTGCAACATTTAATTTGTAACATATCTTTACCCTGAGCTAAATTCCCCCTTGCTCCAGGCCACCACAGGGCTGGTGTTTCAGGGACATTTACCTATCCGTGGCATTGGTTTTAGTCTGCCACTGAAGGTACAGCCCAGAGTTGGTCAGAAAGATTCATCCTCTATTACTCGGCAGTAGTGGAGAATTAGCAGAAAATGAAAAGACTGCTAGCACCTTTTATGAAAGAGTTGGCTGCTTTGGTGAGCCTTAGTGTTTCTCTTGGTTATTCAGGGAGGCCAGGTGAATGACTTGGGCATATTCTTGCTATTTGAAGAAGCTCTTAGCTATGTGCATATAACTTTGGCCCTGGTGGGAATCTTAACAAACTTTCTCCATTTTTAAGAGACAGCATTTGGAAGCAACCTCACAGAGCTGTGCTGTCCCATATGGCAGGCAGCCACTCGCTACATGCAGATTTAAGTGTAGTTTTAAGTTAATTAAATAAAGTTAAAAATCCAGTTCCTTGGTTGCACTAGTCACATTTCAAGTGTTCCACAGTAGTTGTAGCTAATGATTCTCCTTTTAGACATCTCTATAGCTGTACAAAGTTATTTTCGACAGCAGTGTTTTTTAGATTACTCTAGTACTCCAGTGAGTTTTCACCTACTTTACGTTGGGTCATATTAGACAAATCCATATCCTTGATGATTTGAAAGTCATGATCCTCATTTGGCAGGTCTAGACACAGAGGCAAATGATGGTTAACCTCCATTCAATCAATAAATACACACTGAGTGTCTTTCATATTCAGATATTGACTCTCCAAATCCTTCCAGGAGTATAGGAATCAAAAGTCATCGTAAACCACCTCGCATCCCTAGTTACAACATTAGTTCCTACTGAATCATCCCTAGCCAATTAGTACTCTTGCTATGAGATTTATATCTTTGGTCAATAGCTCTCTGCTTGTCTAGTGTTGTAAATATTAGACAAGGCAGGTAGAAGGCAAACAGATCATAAAGTCAATTGAAAACCCTGAGAAAGAGGCAAGATTTTGTGAAGTCCGTGAAAGTGTTGCTGGAGACAGGCTCCAGTCACAAAGGAAGCCCTTGGCATGTTAGAGCCTGTCAGAGGTAACATGTGAAGAAAGGAAAAATCACTGTAGACAGTAAGAAACATGTTTCCAAAGAGATGATTTCAAAAGCAAGGGATCAAGAGAAGCTCCTGGGAAAACTGACCTAACTCTGCTATCTTTGAACTTCCTTGTGATCATTCTCAGAAAATCAAATGTAAGGTGAAGGATACCATATTGTGCTGTATTATAACTTTATCGGAAACATTATACAGTTGATTCTTAAACAACATGGGCTTGAACTGTGCCAGTGCATTTATACGTGGATTTTTTAAAATAAATATTGTGAATGTATTTTCTCTTCTTATGATTTTCTTTTATCTAGCTTGCCTTATTGTAAGGATACATTATATAATATATATTACACACATTTTGTTATAATCAGCTGTTTCATTATTGGTAAATAACATTATTGGTTATTGATAGGCTTCTGGTCAACAGTAGCCTATCAGTAGTTTAGTCTGTTTAGTTTGGGAGGAGCCAAAAGTTATAGGTGGACTTTTGACCGTTTGCGGGGAGGTGCCTCTAAACCCAGTGTTGTTCAAGGGTCAGTTTGTGTTCCAGACCCCCCAAGCCTGTGAAGTTTATTTTTTGTTTGGAGAATTAGGGCACAACTGCAATTCTAACCCAAGTTGGTTAAATAAAATAAACGTATTTTTACATTTTCCTATCATTTAGAGACAAAATTTCAAAGAAATGTTTCCTTAGTTGCCGTAGGTCTTTGGTGTGTGCACATGGGGACCACTGTGCTCCTTATCCTGGCCAGCAGTTGGGGGGACAGGCTGGCCATTTGGAGACCCACTTCTCAAGCATCGCCCCTTCCCCCACTCTCTTCTGGGGTGAAAGGAGCAGAGGAGAGAGTCTAGAGCAGGAGAGAGGGCTGCTTCAACTCAGGACTTGGAAAACCAAGCTGTAAAAATAGAAAGATGGCAAGCCTGGGGAAACAACAGTTGAAAATTTTCACTCAAAGACATTTTCCAGGAAACATGTGATCCACTCTAATAATAATATTATTTATTACTTAAAAGGAATAACAATAATAATAACAGCAGAAGAATGACAGCTACAGGATGACTGATACAGTCCTTACTTGTCACACCATCAAGTAGGGATTCCCCTCTCAGAGGAGAGGACTGATGTCCAGAGATGTTACCCTCCCCAAGGTCACACAATGAACCAAGTAGGACATGAATCAGGTTCGACATGACTCTGAAGCCCACTACTTCCCCTGGACATAGTTATGACCTGTTCATGGAAGGTTTTCTTTGGGAAAAAAACAGTCCCTTAACATACATAGAGCCAAGGACAGATCTCCCCTGCCACATGTTGCCTGAGGAAACACAACAAATGGCAGAAAAAAAACCCAGCCAGACCAGTCAAGATACCAAGTGCTCAGTGTGCTATTATTATTAGGGCTGAAGACAATGAAAAGCAACAAAGGTGACTGGTGTTTGGGACCATTTGATAAAGCAGTGTTGACCCCAATTGTAGGTCCCTGAGCTCCCCAAACACGTGCTTCTTAAGCTAGTATCTGGAACCGAAAGTCTTAGTCCAAATACAGCTGAAGGGGATTTTTTCTGCAACTCTATCACTTGCGAAGGAAAAATCTATGAAAGACAAAAGCCCATTATAGGCCAGAATCTGAAAGTAAACGTGATGATCCACTCCATGTGGTCAGATTGGCCTGCATCCTTCCCACTGATGATGAGAAGGGGAACAGGGGGAGGGCTGGCCAAGCCTCCCAGAGGACAACTTGCCTCAGCTTCCACTCACTCCAAAGAACCTCGAATCCACTCCAGCACGGTGGACACGCTGTCCTTGGTGAGGGCTGGGGAGTTGTATTTGCTCAGTTTATACTGAGTACCAGTTGGCATTTACTTCTTGGACCATGCTTCCATTTAACATTCTTTTTAATTTGTGTGTTCCCCCTTAGATTAGGATTCCCTGACAGGGACCGGTCGCAGAGAAGATGCCATACTGTACTCGTTTATAAGTAAGCGTGAATTTCACAGTTACATAAATTATTAATAGAGTTGGCCACATGACTAATCAAGAAACAGACACTGCCAATGTTGCGATTTACAGATCATGGAGAAAATCACAGGTCAAATGCAAGGATGCTGGGTCATGGATGCAGACCAGGGTCACTGACTCTGATGAGTGGTGTTAAGTTTTTGTGGGCAATACTTTTATGTTAGGTAAATGTAGTCACCACAATGACTTTCTGAAAAGACCCTCCCCCAATAACTACTTGAATTAAATTTTTATTAGGAAATGTGGTGGAGTGAAATAAGCTCATGGAATTAGGTGAGCAGGATACTGGGCTATAGACTAGTCTGCACAGAATTAGCCAGACTCCAGCCTGACCAATTGTTTCCTCTGTGTCTCTTTACAATAAATAATATTCAACTGACTCCTCCATACTCCCCTGCTGATAAAAGGAAATGGAGTAGATATTTTCCCTCACCAGGCTACTCTCCCCCCAAATTAAGGCAAACATCTTGGAAGGTGTCTGCCCATTGCTGTGTCCACAGGTAGACCGACAGGTTGAAATTGGAGAAATTAGGAGCTCTAAGTTTTGACAGACATTGCGAGCACCTACTCCACAGCCTTCTTTGACAAAACATCTAGGGATGAGGTTGTTTGAAAAATGCAAAGATAAAGATGAGGAGGAAGGAGAGAGGCAGAGAGAAGTTTGTTTTTTTAAAGATATCTTTCTTCAATTATTTGATGACACAATATTGGTCAGAGAAATCTGATTCCAGAGCACAAAGGCAGAACAGGCAGAACCTGAGGATAAAACCCCAAACCAGGCCATGAAACTCAGGCAGCCACAAATAGTAAGGAGAGCTGGTGAGGCAGGAGACCTGGGAAGGAAGACAGAGCACCAAGCTTGTGTTAACAGAAAGGTGGTATCAGTCCCCAGGAGGCTAAGATACTGGCTTGAGAATCAGAGATTCTGACATTTGCTATCAGTGTGAGTTTGAGCAAAGTCTGTTAACACTCTGAGTCTCAGTTTTCTTATCTGAAAGATGGAGATAGCAACACCTATTTTATAGGGTTGTTGAGAAGATTAAGTGGGAGGGTGAGTGAAAATGTTGAGACTGATGTGAAGTGCTGAGTGGATAGGAAGTCCTCCAAGAACCTGTGCTTACATGCATCAGCAAATAATGTTTATTGGTCACCTACTGTGTGCCATCAAGTATCCTCATGCTGCTAGTTGAGAGTTTCCCAGAAAGGAAAGTTGTTCCATAGTTTATAACAAGAGGCTGTTGGAGGCAGGTTGGTACAGATTGGTTGCTTTTTGTTCTGTTTTTTGTTTGGTAGTGGGGAGGGTGACTTTTGCTTGTTTTGATTGGTGCAGGCTGAGCAATGATCACTAAGAAGCCCAGTATTGTACTGCTTGTTGTTTTAATTTGTGGGGAGAGAGAAGAGAGGAGGGAAGAGGCGGAAGGGAAGAGGGAGAAGGCTGGGTTCTCACATCTGAGGGTGGGGCCGGAGTCTCTGCATCTCAGGCACATAAGGTGACACTTCTCACATGGTATTTCCCCAGGTCTCACAGTCTGATCCCTAATATTTTGAGTATGAAACAGACTGACCCTTACACCAGATAACTTGATGTATCTTTTCATCACAGGTCAACTATCATATCAAAATACTGTCTTTTAAAGATAACTTAAAATTATTTTCAATTACAGTTGACATATAGTTTGGGGCATACAGCATAGTGGTTAGACATTTATAAAATTTAGGATGTGATCATCACCCTGATAAACCTAGTACCCACATGGCACCATACACAGTTATGACAGTATTATTGATTATGTTCCCTATGCTGTACTTTACATCCCTGTGACTATTCTGTAACTACCAATTTGTACCTCTTAATCCCTTTTCCTTTTTCACCCAGCCCACTGATCCCCAACCTATTTGGCAACCATCAGTTAATTCTCTGCATCTAGGAGATTTTTCCTGTTGTTTGTTCAAAAATACTGTCATTTGAAAAATGTATTGCAGAAAGGTCACTTTGAATAGAAGTGCCTGGTGGGAGTTACCTGTGCCCATGCCCTCAATCGCTATTCCACTGGCTAAGCTGGGGATTCCAGAAATGGAGGTACCTGGCTACTTGATTTAGCCTCTCCCCCAGCTTGCCATACTTCAAGGAGGCCTTTCAGATTCCAGAGGAAATGCCTAAAAAGCCTTACTAAGTCTAATCATGACTATTAGTCTCTATTCCTTTGAACAAGAGAGGGTGGCAGCTGATTTTGAGTATAAACTTTTTACCCTCTTGCTGCCTTCACACCTCCTCCAAATACCTCAGTAGGAGAGAAGCTTCTCATCTTCTACTCTCTTTGCAAAATACTGTGCCTTCATCAGGAGATGGTGAGAAAGCGAGTGGGAGAAGAGAATGAGAAGAGTGAGGAAACAATGGCTCTTGTGGGGCAGACACACCAGAGGTGGGCATGGTTCTCCTCCTTCCCTTCTGTCTGAATGCCAACCTGGTTTCCAGAGTCCACAATACCCTTTGCCACCTCAGCACCTTGCATGAAGTGAGCTCTGCCTGTAAAGGCCTTCTCATGCTCTGAGCATTGTCTTCCATCTCAACTCCTTCTTTGTCTTCAGTTACCTTAAATGTTACTCCCCAGAGAAGCTGTCCCTGACCAGCCTATGCTAGTTTAATTCACAGCACTTATCAAGTTAGCAATTATAGACACAATCTCCCTCTGCTAAGCAGTGAGCTCCTAGAAGACAAGAGCCATTTCTAACTCTGCTTCCCATTGACTCCCAGGAGTTAAGAGGTATCAGACACATAAGATGGGCTCAGTAAACATGTTTTGAAGGAATTAGGGTGTATATAAGTATTGTCTCTGTGCTTTGAAGTTAACAGTTGCCCTCAGTGGAATGGGGTTCCTTAAACATCTTCACTCAAACTCAGAACCAGGCCCTCCAAGGCACATGGCCCCAGAACTCAAACTTAGAACCAGCCTCTCCAAGGCACGTGGCCCCAGGTACATGCCTGGACCAACCAAAGATGTCTTTCTATAAGGTGGGATGACATCTGGCCATGCTGACTCCACCCACCAGCCCAGGGTACTCGTGAAGGCCCATGGAATCCACTGATGGGTGAGATAGAGGGGCTGGAGTGGATTGGAGGCAAAGCATGGCAGATACATCTGAGGGAGTTGGGCCAGGTCTCCTGAGATGAGAAACCATAAGCATGTGACCTTAATGAGCCCCACCAACTGTTTTTAATGGGGATTGATCACTTGAGGGTAGTTGGGGGAGAGGAAGGACACAGTCGGTCTCAAAGGCTTAATTAAAATTTATGAAAGGAGAATGACATGTGGAAAGAGTCTGCCAAAATGTTGGAAAGGGGCCTCAGGAGGAAGACAGGACTGGCTTTTCCATTGAAAGCTATGTCAATTGGTCATCTGAAGCCAAAATTTAGAGGCAAAATGGGAAATGGATGATAGTTTCAAAGTGCAAAATGAAAACATTTGAGATCAGATCAAGCATTTGGGAATCAGAGCAAAATCAATGCTTAATTTTCTAACTATGTGAACCTTTACATGAAATTTGAATGAAGGGTTATCCCAATGGTTGCTAAAGATGATGGTTAGTGGTGAGGAAGGCATCTCACCTTGTGCTTGCTGTGCCCAGGACAAATCGTCAAGCACCTAAAGTGCTTGTGCCACTGTAGAATGAGGTTTTAGATTCAGGTGAGCCACTACTCAAGGGGAAGAAAAACATCTGCAGACATTTTTGGCTTATAGGTAACCTCTATTGAGTGCTTAGCATGTGCTTGGAGCTGTGCCATGCATTTTTTGTATCTCATTTATTCCTCACCATTACTCTGTGAGGAAACTGAGGCATAGAGGTTCAGAAAATTGTCCAAGGTCTTGTAGCTTATTACTGTCAAAAATCATATTTGAATCTATCCTAACTCCGTAGTTTGCACTTTTAACCACCATGCTACATGACCTGTAAAATCAGTCATTCAACAACAAATGTATATTGTATTTTTCTAAGTGGGAATCCATTTCCTCTTTTAAAAATGCTAAATTTAATTGTGAATTTGATGACTATTATAGTTGTCATTTCCATTTTTTAAAAATATTTTATTTATTTACTTTTAGACAGAGGGGAAAGGAGTGAGGAAGAGAGAGAGAGAAACATCAATGTGTGGTAGCTTCTCGTGTGCCCCCTACTGGACACCTGACCTGCAACACAGGCATGTGCCCGGAGTGGGAATCAAACTGGCAATGCTTTAGTTCGCAGACTGACACTCAATCCACTGAGCCACACCAGTCGAGGCTCCACTTGTTGTATATGTGAGGTTGCACAGAGGCAGTGTAGCTCATAGGAAATTTACTGCCTTTGGCTTTAGTAATCAAAATGGTTAACCAACCATCCATCTAGCATCCAAACAATAAACTAGTAACCACCTAATCAACAAATCAACCAGCAACCCATCCAATGAGCTAACCAACCAACCAACCAAACAAACAAACAAATTATGGCCAACCAACCAATCAACCAATCAAACAACTATGCAAACTGCCATCCATCCCACCAGCCAACCAACCATTCATTCAGTCACCCAGCTAACGAACCAGCTGTCCTTCATTTTCTTACGGTTAATTGAAATTAGTAACTGTATCTACTATACAGATTAAAGGCTAAATTAATATTGTTATTAAGCTGTGTTGTTTTGAGCTGAGCACTCCAATATGACAATACATGTCTCAAAGTCAGAGGAGAGGTTTGAGGCCGCTTGTCTATCCTATGCATGGCAGACCCAAACTTATTAAAAGAATATTTGGTCATAAAACATCATAGGATGTTCTCTGCTATGGGAAATGTATTTTTTATTTGACAGAGAAAGTTGGGCTTTTTGTGAAAAGCTGACTGCTTGGGTTTTACTCTTCAGATAGTGATCCATTAACAATTATGATTTTTTTTTAAACTGGCAGCCAGACCTTTGGGGACTGAGCATTGTATGATTTAACGCCCTCCTTTTTACATCTCTCAATTTGTTTTTCCTCTGCCTACTTTTTTGAAATATACTTCTAATCTCTGTTTGCTGTTTGAAATTATCTTTGGCTAGGACTTCTCTAATCCCTGTGGTAACCAGAAGGAATATAAATATATGACTATTTATAGGTTCCAGTTTATGTATTGACTAATGTTTAGCTAACGCAGGAGAGAAAGGCTACTGGAGCCAAAGGGAAAGGCCTCTGCATATCTGCTTGCTCTGAAACATGGGGCAGAGGGTGTGTAAAGTTGAATTCTATAAAAACATAAGTAAACATAAGTAGACAGACTTATGGTGGTGGTACATTTTTTTCTTCTACTGCTCATGCATGGGATTTACAATCCTCTGAGGTGGTGGGGGGGGATGGAGAAAAGGGAGAGAGGGAAAGGAAGATGTAGAAGGGAAGCACTATGCTAGAATAAAACATTTTGAATTTCAACTCCTAGATGTTCAACTTGTTTAGTACATGAAATTAAGCAAATCATTTAATTTCTCTGACACTCAATTTCCCACCCTGCAAAACAGGATAACCATTCGTATGCATTTCATTGGGTTGTTTTGAGGACAAAAAGAGATAGCACATGGGGAAAAGCTTTTAGAATTGTAATGTGAGCTTCAAATGGCAGTAATTTGTATTTTTTTTCCTATGAAAGCCCAAAATTCTAATAGTGCTGTCTATGGGGCATTTAAAGCACTATTTCTCTGGGTCTCATAAGTTATCTGATTGGGGGAAGAAAGAAAAAAGAACAAAGCAATTATCCCTGGGTGTTTTGGAGATTGGTCCGGATCAATCTGGCAGCTCTGGCTCTGTTGACAGCAGCAGTCCCTCTGTGAGAAGCTACCCTCTGTCCCCTGCCCTTGACCAGGACAGAAGCAGGGCCAGGAGGCCTTCTTACCTCATCATCGCAGCTGATGGAGCATTTGCCATCCAGAGAGGCGCACTGCGGGTGGGAGAAAGCAAGGGGAAATGTGTTACTTTGACATCCCAGGGGCTGCTGTGGCTCCGCTTTGTTGCTCAAGGACAAGCTACAAAAGTCCTTCCTGTTATACAAATGGCAAATTTCACCTACATGGAATGCACCATGATGAGACTGCCTGCCCTCTCCAGGATCGATACCAACTCCAAGTGGTGACATAAAAGGTAATGTGAGGGAGGACCTGAGTCTTTTTCATCTTTATTTATGTCATCTATTTTGATTTACATTGTTATTCAATACTGGTATCTTTTAAATAACTCAAAATCTTTGAGTAATGAGAAATATAATTATGTAATTATTTATTTTTAAATTAATTAATTGCCAGTGACTTTTTAAAAATAAACTCCTGTCAGTGTTCTTAGTATACAGTGCCCTAAAATATCTTCATTTAAGAAATGATTCCAACATTTAAATATCTTCATTTAAGAAATGATTCCAGCATTTAGAATTCCAACACTTAGACAACTTATGTGTTGGCATTTCTGCTGGATTACTAAACAAATATCACTGAAATCACTCAGTACAGGGAGCACAGTACTTAGGAGAACCCCAGATTCTCCAAGATAGGGGAGTGCTCTGACGTAAGAGGGCAGAAGCATGCATAGCGAAATCTAGTCACGCAAAGGCCTTCAAAAGCGCAATTAGGAGATTCACAGATAAATAACAAGGCAAAACAAGAGCAGAAAAAAAAAACACTATGAAAATTCACAAAGATCCTCAATAGTAAAAGAAACGCTTTATGCTTTAGAAGATCACTATCTTGATCTCACAATTAAAACTGTTTGTAGGAGCAAATTCCCTGCTTTCCGGCACGTGGTGTCTAACATGCTGACAGCCTTTTATTTTGCAGTGAAATGAAAGGTAATCTGAGCAGCTGGCAGTTCATTTTACAAACATTCATCGGAAATCTGGCACTTTCAGGCTCCGGGTACCCAAATGTGAACACCTGTACAATAACACTGCCACCAACACTTCAATGTGCTGATTATAACTTACCTGTCTGCTGGCAGTCCAGAACTTCCTTTGGAAAAATTCAAGTTTCATCTGAATGCCTACAGCTGGGAAAAATTATAAATAAAACAAGGCATTAGAGAGCCCTTTACACAATTTTTAAACGTTATCACTGAAATTTATCTGTCATGGCAAGAAGCTGATAAAAGCATATCAGATAAAAACATGTGAAAATAAAATTTACAGTGATGTATACAGCTAAGACACACTATCCTTTAGGTAAGGAGTTTTCAAGGTCACCTGCATTAACAGGACTCTTGATACAGAGCAAATTGAGCCCAGGGCAGAGGGTTCTTTAAAGACATGTTACTGGAGTATTTCTAAAATTCACATGCATATCAGGACACCCTTCCCCAACACAAGCTAAAAACAGAAATGAAAAAAAGTATTTTGAATTTCACTGTTTCTTCAGAGTTCTCATTTAAGAAACTTGCATTTCTAAAATGTGTATTACACGTGTGTTACTGAAATATAAAATTTGAAAAGCACTTGTCATGAGGCTGGTATTTGGAAGTGAGTCACTTGCTAGGTAACTTAGTCTAACTGGCCTCCAGGATTCATATCTCAATGATCTTCCCTCCCAGGAACTCTGAGAAAATTCTGTTTGTCTACAGAAAGCTCCCTAAAGCAACAGAGAATGATAGTTCCAGTGAGAAACCAACAGAAAGGGAAGAAGTTTAGAAAGAGGGGAGGAGAGCAGGAGGACTAGAGAAAAAGCAACAAGATTAGCCAAAGAACAAGGGAGCAGGCAGGGTGGAGGTAGGCAAAGGGGGCAAAAATGGGGAACACCTATAATAGTGTCAACAGTATAAAAACATAACAAAAAATTAAAACTTAAAACTTTGGGAAGTGGAATTTGATAGAACCTCAGAACTATGACAGCAACATACTCTCAACATTTCTCTCCATAAAGCCCAGGCAAAGTAACTGTGCAAACCATGTACAAAAGTGCTCACATCAGGGCAAAATCTCATCAGGTGGTGAGAAAACTGTAGCGGAGTCTGAAAAGAAAGAATGAGACTCTGTGCTGGAAACACTGGACTCCCTGAGGGACACCATTTACTCTAGGGCAGTTTTGCAAACTGCAATCCATTGCTCACGAGCTCCTCAATTTTTGCCATATCTATATACCACCAATATCACTATTAATCTTCCCATTCTTTTAAAACAAATTTAAATACCTAAAATAACTTCAACCTAAGTAATAATATCTATCAAAAGAAATACACAATTATAAGACTTCTGGCCAAGATGGAGGCATAGGTAGATACACTGTGCTTCTTCACACAACCAAATGAAGGACAACGACAATTTAAAAACAAAAAAACAACTAGAACTGACAGAAAATTGAACTGTATGGAAGTCCAATAACCAAGGAGTTAAAGGAAACACATTTATCCAGACCGGTAGGAGGGGCAGAGATGGGCAACTGGGCGGAGAGGACTCACGGCAAGGCAGTGGCTAGTAGACCCAGTGAGGCAATGGATTGCGTGTGAAGAATGGCTCCGTGTGAAGAATGTGTGAATGGCTGCAGTGTGAAGAATGAAAAGTGTCTGAGATGAGCCATTTCAGCACTCCGGCTCATCCTGCTTTGCCTGAAGTGTCACCTGCTCTCTGGACCAGAAGCTCTCCAAGGGCAGGGACCTGCTCTTGCTCCCCATAGCATCCTTGCCCCTTAGCAAGGTGCTAAGCACACAGATGATCCATCGGTAAATGCTGGCTCTCTTTCAAAACTTTCAGGTGATGTTACCGTCAGTAGTTAGAGATAAAGATGGAGGAGTAACATTACCCGGATAAAGGTTTTTCAGTGGCAGTTTGGAACACATTAAAACAACCTGGAGACCTTTAGGCAAAATTACTGATGCCTTTGTACCTCTCTGCTCCACACCAAGACCAGCTAACTCAGAATTTCATGGAGTGGCATCTAGGCACAGGTGGTTTAAGAAAAGCACCCCCATTGATCCGAATGTGCACCCAGAGTCCAGCACGTCTCTCTGCAGGCCTTAGTGCATTGACCATCGAGGACCTATCATGATGTCAGATGACAACGCTAGCTGTCATTCCCAGGCCTGGAGAAAATACCAGAGAATACCTGAAGGGAGCTGACTCTTGAGCCTGAGGGCTGTTTAATGCAGTTTCAAGTAAATCTTGTCTTCCAATATGCCTGCAGGCCTTATCTCTGTTGGGATGAGCCAACCAAGGAAGCTGTGAACCACAGTGTGACTGGGTTTTGCTGCAGGGAGAGGGGATCCAGCCCTGAGCTCTCATGAAGGGGTTGGATTGAATATCTCAGGTTTGACCAAAGACAGGGAGAGTGGAAGCAAACTGGCTTCTAAGCAGAGGGCCTCAAAATTGTTTTGACATCCACTCAGTAGTATATAAGAGGAGGGTGGAAGATGGGTTTGTCTCTCTCTGCCTGTGTACCTCTCCCTGCAGCTCCCATTCCACGTGGCTTTCCAGCCAGCCCTCCCCAGGCTGGCATTCAGAGTAGTTCTCATGCCACCTCCCAGGGCCAAGGTCAGCACCATGGCAGGCTTTGAGACTATAGGATGAAGGCAGAGAGTTCTTTGAAGGAATCACCCCATGGTGACCTTTCCATGATGTTTCTGGCTCCAGCAGCCCAGAGCTGCCCCAGCCCACACATCACTGGAGTCTCTCCACTAGAGACCCGCACTCTTTCTGAGCACCCCTGCCCTGTTTTCACCTCCCTAATGAAGCTAGTTGCTTCCTCCTGGATGTTTATCCATCTCACATACTTGCAGCCTGCTATCATCTGCCCCTTTCAGTCTGTACCCCAGCTCCTCAGAGTGCTTTAATCTTTCCTCATGAGTCAGTCCCTCCATCCCATTAATCATGTGGGCTGCTTCTCTCTGATCTCACTCCAACAGGCTGCATCCTCTCCCTGGTCCTGATGCCCTAAACTAGGCACTGCTTCCCTCACTCCTCACCACCCCCTTGTCTGGGCCATGAGGTAGATGACAGCAGTCGCCCAGACAGTCTTGATAGCAATGGGTCCTCTCCATTTGACCCAGCTCTGTCTTTGCTCCCTGACCCTCAACACCCTCCAGAACTCTGGCCCCTGGCTTCCCACAGCATGTCTGGGTTTGTAGCATTTTTACCTACAAGTTAATATACTTCTCTATGATCAAGAGACTCCCAAGTCCATTAGTGGGTCAACTTCATGCTCATTTGTTCAGTGGCCTCCTCCAAGCCAAGCTCCAAGCTGGATACTAAGGGGAATGAGAGCATGCCCTCTTTCAGTGTGTCATTGGGAAGTAGCCATATGGTAAGGACATCAGAGGCATAAACAGAGCACTGCAGAGCTCAAAGGGTGTGGCAGCTTTGACCAGGGAATGGGCAAGAGCTTTATGTTAGGTAAGGCACAAGATCCACCTCATAGGAAGAGTAAGAACAGAAGAAAAGATGGTAATTCAAGTGTGGAAACAACACAGGCAAAAAAATAACTTTTAAAAGACCCTGTGTCTTCCGAGGTTTTAAAAAATGGGAGCTGGGGGACATGGTTGGTTGGCTGAGGTGAAATGGCAAGAGGTCTTGACCAGGGCATCTGAACAGTATCCTGGAAGCCAGGGGTTGACTCGAAGGCCAGATCCACCCTCTCTGTGTAAATGGACTCGTATCAGCACACAGCCACGTGCACTGGTTTACTCACAAGGCAGAGGTGAGTTGTTGCAACAGAGACTGAGTGGCCTACAAAGCCTAAAATACTTACTATTTGGCCCTCCACAGGAAAAGTTTGCTGACTCTTGTTGTAGGGCTTGAGAAGCCACTTAGCAATCTTTAAGTAGAGAAGTGGCAGGGCCTCAGATTTGTATTTTAGAAAGCCCACGATGGAAGCCTGAAGAGGATGCACTAGAGAAATGGCCCGGGTAGTGGGAGATGAGGAGAATTAGATGAGTTTTTGGCAGCCACAGCTACTTGGGGCATTTGGTTAATTATCTCAGCAGAAAAAAAAAAGATGTAAATTAAAAAAAAAAAACAAATACCAAAAAAGCCAGAATAAAAACTCCTCCCCACAGACAAACAGAAATGCTTAAGAACATCTTGGCCAGCTCTGTTCCCACCTCCAGCCACACACCGCCCCGTTCCATAGAGCGTCCACAAACAGAAATTTATCTCCCTTTCACTGTTTTTCTTTGTTTTATTCCACATTTTTTCCTTTTCTCATTTTTTTTATTGTCATTCTATTACAGTTGTCCCAATTTTCCTCCTTTGCCCTCCTCCACCCATCCCTCCCCACAGTCAATCCCCAGACCGTTGTCTATGTCTGTGTGTCCTTCATACATGTTCCTGTCTAGTCCCTTCCTCTTCTTTCCACCATTATCTCCCTTCCCCTCCCCTCTAGTCACTTCAGCAAGTCCTAGTCTCTTCCTCCTCCCCATTCCAAATGGAACCTGAGATGTTTGTCATGCCTGTCTATTTTGTTCTTTCAACAACATTTCAAACATAACAGTATATTCCAATTCAAGTCAATCTTGCTAATTTAATAAGGAAAACAAAGACAAAAATGCTTTAGTGAAACCCAAGTCCCAAAATGAATGCAGAAAACAGAAACCCCATCCCTGGGTTTGAAATTTTTAGAGTCTCGAAAAATCATCAACATATTTCTCCTGGAGTTGGGGGTGCTCCTCACTTCCATTTCATTACTTACACTCCTGCGCTTTCTGCTGGGAACCTTCAACAAAAGGACAGAGACACAGTCCCATTTTCCTTTTGGTGGTACCTCACTCATCTCCCAGGAGCAGAATACACCCTTTAGATTCTCCCCAACCTGCTAGTACATTTAGGGTGAGCCTCTTAGGTCAGGGACCACAAGACACTGTGATGGTCTTCAGAAACCACCAAAACAACAGAATCATCGTTATGAGAAATGCCTTCCCTAAGAGCCTCAGAGCCTTTCACAAGAAATATTCAGGTGTCTGGAAAACTGCCTCTCTTTTGGTTATCCGGAAGCCTGTGCCCGAAGCTTACCTCAATACTATAAGAGGGCCAGAGAGTAGATTTTCAGCTCTGCAGTAAAGACCTTCCAAGAGGTATCTAACTTCTGGACTTCCTCTTTCTCCAAATTTCTAACTTCCTTCCTGCCTACTACTACCCTCCCTTCCCTTCCTCCCATGTTTATCAGAAACCCAGAAGGTGGTATATGGTGAAGACATAAGATGAAGACATGAAGGGATGCAACAGCCAGGGTGGGAGCCTGGGGAGGGCAGTCACGTCACTGGGGAGAGGACTGCATTTTGGCATTCTCAGAGCTAATGGAGATGGGCACAGAGTATCATCCAATCACCGAAACAGAGAGAGCATTACATTTGCGAGGTGGCACTTGAACTAGGACTCACAGCCGACATCAATCAAAGGCTCTGCCCAAATTGGTGGCCACTAGCTACATGTGGCTATGTAAATGAAATGAAATAAAATTAATAATTTAGTTCCTGAGTTGCAGTAGTCAGACTTTAAGTGCTCAATAGCTGCATCCACCAGACATGCAGTGCAATGTTTGCACTGCAGTGGAGAGTTGTATTGGACAGTGATCAGTGATAACAGGAAGGATAGAGAGTGATAGTGACAGTGATGGGGAGAGGGACTGGACACTGGCACTTTTTAAAGACTGCAGGTAAGTCTCCGTGGTACCCACTTCATGAAGGTGGAAGAAATGAGGATGACTTAGGTATGAGAATTTAGATCAGAAAAAAATGTCCATGTGTGAAGACCTGGATTTGCGAGGGGAAGCTGGTAATTAGTTTGAGAGAAACCCGAAGAAATCAATGCAATATGCTCAATGTGGCTACCACCCCCAAGATTTATTTATTTTGCTTTAGAAAATTTGAGAATACAAATTACATTTCCAGTGCTATTATATTCAAATGCATTCAAGATGAAATCATGCATGCATCTCATATCAGGTTAATAGACATGCATTTGAGTGTAATCTGAGACTCACCAAAGAACAATGTTACATGTAAAATTAGAAATAAAGTAACTTTTTCATATTGTATTCATTTAGAAATAATTTTCTGTGGGCTTGGCCTCCAGTTGCAATATACCCCTAGGAGCACAAATCCGGTTTGTAAAACAGTGCTAACCATGCCTGGCACGCAAGTTCACACAAACACCACTGCTCCCATTCACCAATCCCCCAGCCATGTGGCCTAGTCATGGGCACATGTAGAGCTCATGCAGGAGAAAGAGAAACCGCACTGCCTCCATTAACAAGTCTTAACCAGGAACATTTATTTTTTTTTCTTTACCAGGAGAACTGGTTTTTAACCCTTTTTCTAAAGCTATTGCACCCTTGGGTATGCTGATTCACTTGTTTCTCTGTCCAAAGAGAGTCACACTAGCTTCCATTCCTAAACAGAACTTTTGTGGGATGCAGATAAATGATACCAAATAAAATGATGTTTATTAGGACACTCTAAAGGCTTGATAGTATTGTCAACACTTATGTTATGATTTGTTCCTAGAGCATTTATCTTCTCCTTGTATTTTACCACCAACTAAAATTGCATGCCAATAAATTCAGGCTGAACAGAAAATTCATCCATGATAAAGCCATACTGCCCAGTGCTGGCAATGTTCTCAGGGTGTAATATTGTGGGTAAGCCCTCCATAAAATTATGAGAACGAAGAAGGGGAAAAGGGATGATGTGAGCACTGGAAAAATGGGGCAGAAAACAGAAGACGGTTATCTTCCAGCTGCAAAAGCTTTGGGAATGGATTTTTCCCCTCTAGGACCAAGGAAAGGTATGCTCCACCATTCAAACCCTGTCACACTCCTGAAACTGTGATCATTACGCACATTCAGGACAAGGCTAGACAGGTCAGCATAGAGAATCAAGCTGGCACCATCAGCTCCATGGGCTCGTCAGCCAGGCTACGTGGCCACAAAACTTCTCGTCTGGCTGGCTACAGCCGGCAGCATGTGGACTATGACTTCCTGCCAGTGCACAGGCGGAGAAGCAGATCCCAGAGCTGCCCTGGCCCACAAACAGGAGTGTTTTCTTCTAATATAGTTCTGTCGATCCCTGGGCAGAGATATGGTGGAAAACTTTATCTTTATTGGAGATAATAAATTTACAATAAATTAATAAATAAAATAAGTAAATCCTGCTAAGGATTTTCTGTGTAATTCATTATGTAGGAGTGGAGCAGGTTTTCTTAACATCCAAATTCTACAAATACATACTAGCCATAGTTCATGCAGAAAATGAGCTCCTCACTGACCATATTTCTCAAGCAAGATAGTGGCTATTCTGTAGAATAGGGTTAATATCTCCCACCCTGCCCTCAGCCCCCCTTTGACAGAGTCCCTGAATTTTCATTCCTTCGTGCACAATGGCAAGGACTGCTAGTGGTGATTGTAACAAGGCCTGGCATATTTAGATTCCAACTTGCCTTAATTAACGGTCAACTGTAATAGCTGTTAGCCAAGCCACATTTGTTTAAATGTTTCTTCTGTTTGTTTTCAAAACAGTTAATTGCAAGTAGAACTAACAATGCATCTGAATGTCACTCTTTTGGAATATTTCATGATTAACTGGGGGTTTGGAAGAAGGCCACTGTTCTGGAGCATTGAGGAAAAGAACTCTAACCGTCCTTACATCAAATATAAGCCCATTTCAGAGGTCTGCTAGTGTCCAGGATAAATGAGTTACCACATGAATAACAATTTAAAACTGTAATGTGAATTATGACATAGCTCATCTGTTAAATATTTCATGTGAAGATTTTAATGAATTGCATGATGGAATGTTGGACAAAAAAAGACAACTGAAATCCTGGGACTAATTTGGGCGAAATTGAGAACAGAGTACCCTTGCAAAGATGAGGGGGAAGAAAAGGCAGCTAAACCCATGTCCCCCTGGGTGTCAGACTGGCAAGTCGAAAGGCTTTCTTAAAGATTACCAGGGAGGGAGGATGATCAGCAACAACCTTTTAAAAAATATTTAGATCAAAGCAATATCCATTTGTTATAATCTTGGTACAGCCTGAACATTAATCTCCAAGGTATGGTATTATTTCAAAAGTTAGGAGGGAAAAACATTCTCACGGCAGTAGACTCACCTCATAGTTTAGCCTATGTCGGGTGAAGAAATACAATTACAAAAGGGAAGGAGGTATTTTACATATAACTCACTAACCGATTGCATATTTCACTTCTGAAGTATTCCCTGTGGTATGGGGGTGGTGGTGGTAATCTTTCTTATACATGCTTTTAAGTAACAAAGAGCTACATGATATATGTCTGTGGTGAGAGAGAGGAGGGGAAACAGGGCTTGTTATCACTTGATTGACAATGCGATAGCAGAAGATTTTCTTTGAAGACTCATAGCTTCCGAGGCCTATTTTAATCTGGGACCATCCCCACCCACTGTCTGGAATTGGCTTCTGGGAATGTGCGTAGGAAGACCTGATCTGTCTGCTGCACGTTTCTTTCATAATCACTTTATTTTTGTCGTGTCAGAGCTCCCTGGGAGCAGTCACCTTTGGTAAAGTATAATAAATGACAATTATGAATGTTTCCTCCATTTGGGTTCTAATTATTTGACAGAATCAATGTTGAAAAGAATTAGCAGGGCCGTGGACTGGAATAATAATTTTCTTTTCACCCCTGAGGTAATCTGGAAGCATTTTTCCAGACTTCATCTGCAGAAACCTATATTCCCTCAGCTTTCTGAGGCCAGTGGAGTTGGCATCGAAAAGTTTTTGTCAGGTCATTTTATGCTCACAAAACTCTTCAAATAATATTATTTCAATAAAGTTTTCAAGCCAATGCATTTTTAGAGTCAATTCCTGTCCTTTCAACCTTTCAGAATAAAACATTTAAGCCTCAGCCTTCATTGTATTTTAATCAGGGTTACACCAATCAATGTCCATTAAGAAAATTATAAGCTTCCAAATTATAGCTCCCCAGTTAACAATTTCTTATTAGGTCACCACCTAATAACAGTAACCAAAAAAATTATAACAAAATCAAGGGTCAGATTTCCAAACATTTCAAAATCCATAATAGAATGGTCACATGTATTTGCCAAACACCTCTGTGCTGGATGTGGCAGCATTTAATGCCAAGCAGCACTAAAATATACACGTGGGTGGTTCACAGAACTGGAGGAAGTGTCCAGCTCCTTGATTCTACAGCTCACAATCCAGGGCACACAGAAGGAAAGGGACTTATCTGAGCATGCTCAGCTCAGTTGAGGGGGCCACAGCTCCCAAACTCAGATTCCTCCAGTGCTGGGTGGAAACTGCCGTGAATGAGAAGCTACTCTGTGCCAGTGTAAAGGGAGCATCTCAGCTCAGCTCAGCTGATGATGCCTCGTGGGAACACGACCTGGGTCCTGTAAGGTATTCTAATGCCTCAGGAGAAGCTGAAAATGCAGATTTAATATACAGACAATTCAGTAAAAAAATTCATAGCACTCTCAGAGGGTTGCCTGATAAAATATTTCTAATTTGCTAAATCTGGCAACCCTACACTGAGGATCACACAGCATGCCCAGGCAATGACCTGAAGGGACCTCTGATGCAAATTTAACCAAGGACATAGAGAGAGCTTCTGTACCACAGCCATGTATCAACTCTGGGAACCAAGGCCGCCTTCATCAATATGACTTTACTATTTGTTCCAGAAAATTCTTGTCTAGAATGATAAGACTGTAAACAAGTAGAAACACTCCATGATTTACTTGAGCAACTTCCCCAAAATCAATTTAGTTGAACAGCAGACTACTTGGGACAACAGATAGCTCAGCTAGGAAAACTGCCCAGTTATCAAACAACTCTTGATTTATCAAGACTTGTGAATTCCACCATTCTTAAAGGAGCCAAATCTCAATCAGATTCCCACAATGAGAGAGCAGCCCAAACCCCAGGACCCTAACTACACCTGTCTGACCTTCCCTTCCTGGGACACCACTCAGCCCCTGTCACAGTGGAGCTTTGCCTCACTGCTGTAGGGAATAAACCTGACTTTGCTAGGTCTACAGAACATTCTGATGACCTTCTTGACAACAGTCAAAACTGCTTTATTTTTCTACAAAGCATTTGTCAATATTTGGCATTACATTATATTATGCATTGTTCATTGTGTTTCATTCTTTCAGATGCTGTTTACATCTATATTCCCTACACACAGAAAAGTGCCCGCTCCAGCAGGCACCTGTCAATATGTGCCAGATGAAGGGGTCGATGGTGGAGAAGCCAGCCATTCTCAGTTTTCTCTCTCAGGAGGTCTATCTCTGCCATCCAAGTGGCATGGGTTTTGTCCTGTGCAAATGGAGAGCCGCAGAAAGGTTCTCAGCAAGGAATGGGTGTGAGAAGTGAACAGATCTGTGCTTTGGAAATACCTGCACATAAAGGTG